>VDFB02178805.1:0-21281 GCA_007258455.2 Sequoia sempervirens
GTATTGCTGGAAGTGCTAAGGCAACTAGAAACATATCAAAACATCCAAAGGCCTAAGCAGAAAGCTGCTGTCACCTTCCCCTTTTTCATCGGCAACATGGAGGAGTCATGCCCGACAGCACAAGCAGCAGAGGTTGCTCGACTGGAGATTCAACAGTATCCATTCATCTCATACAAATCCAGGAGCAACTTCAATCCGCTCCATCACATCAAAACAGTGGACGGAGAAAGGTACAAACATCGGGTTGACTTAGAGGACTTCTGGGCCAACGCAGCAGATGAATATGACGTAAGAAGAAGGTTGCGGTCAAGGTTGCCATTGAGCATGATAAGGGCAACAGAGCTCTTCAAAGTACCTGATCAGATGCAAGATGATGGAATATACTTGCAGCCAGGCTTCAAGGAAAATGAACCGCTTCCACCGATAAAATGGTTTGAGCCTGAGATGGGTGATCTAGCCACTTTGATGCGCCCTGTTTTCAAGTACTCTCAGTGGTGGATAGATCGTCAAGTAGAGGTCCTAAAACAGAGAAATGTGCAATTTACCTATGAGTTGATGGGAGACATAGAGTCATGTTCTTCAAACGCCGGTGCATCTCGTGGAGATGGACCAATAGATGCGGCCAACTCAAGAAAGAGGAAAGAAGCCGATAAATCTGCAAGACAAGACAAGGGTAAAGAGATAGATGAAGGCCCTTCTCGAAAGAAGCACAAGTCTAAACCCCTTCAGTCGGCCACTTCTAGGAACATAGAAGAGATGCTTGCCTTGGATAGAGAATCTTTAGAAAATGCCAGGATCCCTTCTCCAGTTGAAAATGTAGAGCCAATCCAAATAGAGGATGATGATCAACCTTCTCCAGCAAGCATAGAAATCCTGGAATCGGATAATGATACAGACATCGTGGATGGAGAATTCGAGGAAGGAATGATTTCCGCCCTCAAAGGCATTCAAGAGGACCCATCCGTCCAGGAGATCCATGATATGCAGTTAGTCCAAGAAATTCAAAGTATGCCAGAAATTCAGGAAGAACAGGAAATACAAGACATGCAGGACGTCCAAAATCAAGAGGACATAATTGAACAGCCAACAGTACCAGAATGGCTGAAGGAAAGATTGAAAAGAAAAGCGCCAGTGGAGGTCCCTGAGGAGGACAATGACACAGATTTTCTGGCCAGATTAGAGCAAACTGCCCCAAAGAAGAAGGCCAAGAAGTTCTCAACCATTCAGAGAGATGAAGCCGGAAATCGCACGGTGCAAATTGCAGTGCCTACGGCCGACAAGTTTCAAGACGAGATTGCTCCTGAGGAATATGCTATCACGACCATCGACATGGGTCCGGCAACAAAAGGGCAGGAAGTCGAAGACTTGGATAATTCTGTGGCCACCATCAAGGCCAGATTAGAAAAAGAAGTTGCCAAGAAGAAAGAGTATAAGAAAGAAATTCAACGCCTAAAAGATTATATCCAACACCTGACCAAGCCACTAAACGAAGGTGAACAAGTGGCGCCTTTACCTCCAAATGCCTCACAAGAACCAAGTGCGAACTTTGAAGAGGAGTTGACAACAGCGAGGGAGGCTAAAGACTGGATGGTTGGAAGGAAAGAAGAGGCGTTGGTATTTGCAGAAAAGTTGGCGCAAGTGAATGAACAGGCTTCCTTCATGCTTTCACGAGTTGCAGATCTTGCGGAGTCATGGAGTAGTCTTGAGGATATTCAGAGCAGGATCATCCCATGCATCCGGGAACTGAAGGGCATCTCAAAGCAAAGGTTGATTGAGGACAAGGTTATCGAAGCTGGAGCAGCTTATGACTTCAACGGATGGTACTATGCTTTGATCTCAAGGAGAGGAGTTCTCGAAAAGGTGAAGCAGGATGGTGGTAGAGTTGAAGAACAAGTAAAAGAAATTCAAAGTAAAATCTATGAGATGGCTGCAGATATGCTAGACAAGGAGATTGTCCAAAGGAAACACTTGCGGCCGAGGATTCTGAAGGAGCAAGTACAGAAAGTTTTCTCCACCACTGGGCCAATTATGAAAGAAGGCTTCACCAAAATATTCGACTTCATGGCTATCAGAAGTTCTTTCTTGCTGCAAGAACCAGCATGGGCGACTATCTTTGCAGAGTGTGCCGAGAACTTGGATTTGCTGGAGTACAACATCAGCGTGCTGCCCGACATTGCCATGGAGGAGGTCGACCTGATAGTGTCCAGGTTCGCCGAACGTGAGGCTGCACAAGTGGATAAGGATGCCACTCCAGTTGTCTAGTGTTCTCTTCAGTTAACTGATTGTGGTTTTGGAAACCCTAATTAGGGTTTAGTTATGTTTAATCTTGGCCATTGATCTTGAATCAATCTCGGCCGTTCTTTGTAATTTCAAAAACTATATAAACCCCCCCCCTCACTCTCTCATGATTCATTAGAAGATTAGATGATAGAGGTATAGACGATAGATTAGAGGAGATTAAGAGTTAGAGCAGATTTGAGATAGTTAGAAATAAAGAGAGAGTTCTTATGAGATTGTTGTGAAAAAGCTACTTTGATAATGAAGTTCAAATGCATGAGGTGCTTTGAGTACTTGATTGTTGAATAGTTGCATGGTCGCATATTTTCTTTCTCGCTTAGCATATTTGAATTAAAATGTATGTTAGAAGAATGATTGATTGATAACGGAGATTAGTGAAACCGAGCTCATACTTTCTTTGGGTGGATGATTTCACTCAATGTGCAAAGTTAGACTGAGCTTTACTGTGGATGCTTAACTTCTGTTTTAATAATTGTTGTTCGATCTGATGGCAATTATTTATCACGTGAAAATCACAAGCACATTCCTAGAAGATTGCACTTGCTCTGCGTAGTTGTCGTTGAACGTGGCGAAACAGAGTATGGTTTATTTGGTTTCACTTAGTCTTCGTCTTCTCTTGATTTCTTAGGAGTAGCATAAAAGTCTCTAAACCCTAAATCTTTTTTCACTTTTTTTTATATAAATCAAAAAATCCAAAATGGTACTGCATTTATGTCTCTGCTTTTTCGAATAACTTGCAAAATCTTACTTGTGCCCACAGCAAATCACATCCATACCACAGAGCCTATCCGCGTTCATCTTAAACATTGGAATTACCCTATGACCTCACTTGCAATCTTAGCATAGGAAGTAGTTTTTCAAGAGAGAATAGAGCGTCTGTGACACTTTGTTCTAAAATGTTTGTGTGTCATAAAACACGCGCCGACCATAGGTAGCCCAGTTGCAGTTATGTTGGATGAAATGCAAATAGGTGTCATGCCATCTGCTCTTTTGATTATATATGCAGAGAGCATGTACTAAAGTGCATTTAGAAACCTCAATCTGGATGTCAATCTATGGAGGAAATGAAATGGAGAAGTGCAACTAGAAACCCAAAAGCCTCAACAAAAATTGCCCAAAGTGACTCCAGAAATTTGAGTTATAAGCTAAAATGATTGTGAGCAATGGTCCAAATTCCTCCAAAATGTGCTTGAAGAACAAGCCTGCAGCTTGTGAAGCACTACATAAAGATAACCGTTTTGGAAATTATTTAGGCAACCACAAAAATGTAGTTGGCAATGAGCATCGGGCAGAAAACTAATGAAGTCCAAGGTAACAGATTCCCATAGTCAAGAACATACACGTGATGGTTGGTAGAATTCAAGCTTTTGATTGGAAGACTTAGATGGACTGTAAAGAGAGCACCAAACGAAGTAATTACCCACTTGCTTCTGCATAGAAGGCCAATAAAAGTAACATTGAAGGTATTACAAGGTCTTCTCTACACCACAATGTCCATTGTAAGATGAAAGTGAGCATCCTTTAGCAAAACTTGGAAATGAGGCCCCATAAGAATGTATGGCTGATTGAACTTATACAACAACCCATCCCGGATGCTATAGTCAAGGAAAGGTGTCCTGTTCACAACTCTTGATTGCACAAAGCTTCACAAACAAGACCAAACTTAGTTTCCATGGAGTAGAAACCTTTCCACTCATCACAGGCTGCATGCCAAGTATCCAAGCTTTAGTCTCTAAGATAATCATCCCCTGATGCTTCAACTCTTCTCATTTAACATTTAGATTGTATCCTACTAGGAGCTCCATCATCAATGTTTGCAGTTGGTGTGCATTTTGAATTCCATAACTTCCATTTTCTCATGGCTCATCTTTGCAGCTACAAGGTGGCTTTGACTCATCAGAGGAAATTGGGAAAAGAAAAAATATTGCAATAAAAATACTACACTGAAAGAAATCTAGAAACAAAAATTTGGTGCAGATCTGTATGGTAGAGAAAAAAAATCTTAGTGGAATACACAAATCGCTTTCAGTATGCAACAGCTCAAAAAGTGTCAAATGTGTAGGAACTCCACGTAAGAGGTAAAAGACAGATGCCAAAGAATGATGCCAGATGCCAACAGCAAAATTCAGTACAGAATAAGAGACATTTATATTTTTTATAAGAATAATGTTTCAATTGTTTGTTGTTTTTCTGTCAGCTGCCCTTTTTGCGTATTTTAAATGCACTCACAGCTGTTGCACTCCACCATCCCCTCCCCACAACTGCCACTGTAGGTAACAATTTATAGAAGAAAAAATAGCGTTCTGCTGTGAAGACATCTCCACTGAGACACAGATGTCGAGCAACAGAGCAGAGATGTGCCAGATATGTAAAGCAGAGGCTGAAGAGAGGAAAAGCCATGATTGTAAAGCTCTTATAACAACTGCTGCGACTATTTTTGAATACTTGTTTACATACAACTTACAAGGAGCATGTATTTACAGGTTAAGAATCTTAATGCATTTCAGGTTTCCAACCCCCACCTACCAACTTCTAACCATTCATTTCCTTTGTAATTTATTTCTATTTACCATTTAAATAATTCCACTAACCCACTTGCATGAGGATGACTGAAAAATAGCTATATTTAACTTACAAACTACAATAGATGTTCTCATTACAAAGTTCGCAAGAATCAAAAGGAAAGGCAAACATTATACTTATGTCTATAACCAAAGTTTATGAATGGGATTCGTAAGTGAAACAAGTTACAATAGTTAATCAGGAATGCTAAAGGACTCCAATAACCAATCTAGATATAAATCTAGGAAGCAATAGAACCTAATACAAGGAGCCTAAGCCCAAACAGATGAATTCTAGACAAATTGTTATATATAAGCCATGTAATACAAAATAGCACTGTAAAAGGAAGGCCCCATAACAAAAAGATAACCACCAATAGAGCTAGGAGAAGGAGGAGAGAATTAAAATTATAGATAATTATTTTTTCACCTAATAGAATATTGCTGACATCACACAATGTAAAATAGCACAGCAAATTGGATACCTAAAGGTCTCTGAGCTTCCATCAGACTTTAAGAATTAACTTAATTCAACATCTCCTCCAACCAAAAAGGCTGAAACATTGAACACAATCATTATCCAGATTCAGTTGAGAGCTAATAACTGTGTTGTAGGATCTCCAAAATTATGATCAATCTGCGGAAGATTTTGGAATTCCCTTGCCACTGAGGAGACACTATATTTATACATCATTTACTTTTAAATAAGCTGCATAACTCGGTGATTTAATGCTC
This sequence comes from Sequoia sempervirens, assembly GCA_007258455.2. Taxonomy (NCBI): domain Eukaryota; kingdom Viridiplantae; phylum Streptophyta; class Pinopsida; order Cupressales; family Cupressaceae; genus Sequoia; species Sequoia sempervirens. The sequence goes on from VDFB02178805.1 coordinate 5,595, forward strand.
ATCTTACACTCAACCAGACTGTAATTTAGTGGAAGCTTTCCTTTTAACTACAAATTTCACCAGCTGGGCAATATTTCAAATTCCTTGTTTGATAAGCACTATTATTCAATAGCATCAATGTTCATATGAAACTCCAGAATTAATTCTAGCGAGAGGCTTCCATTTAGCCTGTGAAATTCAGTATCTTGGTGATAGTTCACATTCCTTGTTTGTTAAGCAGTTTAATTTAGTAACATCAATGTTCCTATGAAACTAGACCAGATTAAAAAAATTTGCCAGTTTCCCATTGACCCAAAAAAGTTGGCCAGCTTGGCAATAGTTCAAATTCCTTACCCATGAGCAGTAATTTTAGTGGCATTAATATTCATTTGCAATCCATATTCAATTTTACAATGTATTAGCACAATTCATTAAGTGATGAAACAGATTTTCTTTCTATAAATAAAGAAACATCACGGCTTGCCTGTCCTAACTCTCTGTGCAGGAATACAACTTAATAAAATAACAAACAAAGTTACAAAAGCATAAATATAAATCATTTGTATATGAAACACAATTATTTACATGGAGATAATCACTTTTTGATCACCACCAACATAATCAGAGACCTTCTATATTCCTTCTGCATCTCTTTACTGCAGATGTACAGAGATAAGCATTCACCATGGAACAACCTACACCATGATTTCTTTTAGGTTTATTCTCTTATAGTTCTTTGGAAGGTGAACCATTGTTTCCCACATACATAGCCATGTTGTCCTTCCTGCTGTTGTGTGAAAGGGATGTGGCAACTGATAGTTTGGTTTTTTCCCTAAATGAAGATCTACAGCAGTTCCTGCAATTTGACCTGTTTCCACTTGCTTTCCCCTAGGGCATCTCCACATCAACTAGATTATTGTTTTGATTTGCCCACAGAATGCAAATCCATGACGTGCTGCTGAAAAAGTTGTACAAGGCTCAAAATTGGCTGGGATCATATCAAATTAATCTTATAAAACATCAAAATAACCATCTTGGAGCAAACTTCCAACAGAGAGTGCTTTATCACCACTCTATCTTCTTTGCAGTCTTTGTCAAAGATTGAAAATTCCACTCCTAGTTCCTTTAAAAAATGGAAAACATTTGTCATACATTGTTTTTTTTTACCTTTTTTTATTTGTTTTTGGCCCTGTTCACTTCTTTTTTTACCGATCCATTTCATATCAATATGAAACTACACCAGGGGATATTTTCTATTGACCCAAATAACCTCACTAGCTTAGCAATAGTTCAATTTCCTGATTTGGAAAAGAATACTTCAATACAACTTAGTAATGCCAATGTCCACATACGACTACACCAGATTAAAATTAGTGAGGTTGTTTACCACACAATCTCAAAAGATTGTCAGTAATTCAAACTCCTTGGGTAAAAAAGATTGTACTTAGAGCATTTGTATGTCATCCTGACACCCCCTCCCCCCTCCTGTCTCTCCTTACCCACCAAAGGAACCAGAAAATAATTTGGAGAAGCAATCCTGCTGAAAGGGTGAAATGGAGTTTGACTGCTAGGGATTTCTAGGTGTATGTAAACTGTATTATGTATATAGATCATATCATATCGGTCTGCAAACATGTGTGGTTCTGTGATGCTGTACCTAGTCCTCAGCCCCTTTATAAAGAGTTTATATATGCACACACAGAACTGCTAGGTGCTTTGAGGGTTGCATATCAGCTAGCACGCCAATTTAGGGTATGCGAGACTCTCCTTGTTGGAACAAGCAGACTTTTTCACTTTACCTTGTTATTCAAATTTTGTGCTTTGTGGGTTTGGATCTCATCACCAAGGTCGGGTGTAATCACTGTAAACTAAGTCTAGGTTATGAATGCTATGAATATCTGTGCAATTTACAGCAAAACGGCCTTTAGGAGGTATAAAAGTGTGTACCAGTTTAGAAAATTGTTCCACGAGCATGTGGTTTTAAAATAAATCCCCCAAGCATTAGTGGACTATCTTGATTTAATATTTCATCAATTGAGTTATGGCTGCTGCACATATCTGTGAAATTATGTCTAGTGATAAGAGAAAAAAAAATTCTCCACGGTATAAAGATATTAAGGAGATATAAAAATAAGTTTGCATTGTTCAGCAGATTGATTCGGTAAATATGTAGTTTTAAAACAAATTCCCGGAACTTTATATGATTATCCTGATATAACATTTCACATACCAAGTTATGAATAGTACAAATATATCTGTAATTCTGTGTGTGCACATATATTTCAGGGGAAAAAAAATGTAAACCAATGGCATATAGGAAATGCGCATACATAGGCTTAATATGGGTTTGTACCATTAGAGGACGAGAACAGAAAATTAATGCAAAGTTTTAAAAATAAATTTTTTTAAGAAAATTTGTACCTGCCCTGACCCCCGAAGCTCCTGCTCGTTTAAGACCCTTTTTCTTGATAATGAAACTGGCACCAATAAAAAGACTCGAGGAGAGGGCAAGTACAAGTCCATTTATATTATCAGAAGACAAAGCCGTTGAAGCAGACGAGCCACCTGAGGATTCTGCCATTCTAAGCCGATCCATTACCCAAAAACAGTACTGCCTGTAATCTTCAGTCAAAACAAACCACCCATCTACCCAATTGAATGACTCTGCGAACGAGCTGCTGCCCACCAAAAATTAATAGTCCCTTTCCACCAAAATGTGAGAACAGTTTCAGATCTTCAACAGCTTTCTGTGTCCCCAAATCTGACTGACGTATATTCAACTACCCATTTGATAGTGAGACGAGGAAAGCTCGGAATGAGAAAACCCACAAACTTTCGATAATCTGGGATGTTTTCGAATTCAGCAGACGTGACAATTTTATTATCGATTTTTCATTGACAGCAAATGTTTTGTCTCCGATGTTATTTGCAACAGAACTCTTAAAAAAAGATCAGGCTTTCTTACTGTGCTTAAAATTAGATGTGAAGTTGATGTTATTTTCTTAGAGACGATGTTGCCTATGTTCTTATTAGGTAATCATATTTAAAAACTTTGAGTGTCAGTCTTCTTTTAGGTTTTGTGGGGTGAAAGTCAAATTTTCTTTGATGTACGTGCTTCCTTTAAGATTGTTTAATGGTGTTTAATATTGTTCAAGGTATTTATATAGTGTGTGGAATATTTTAGTTTAATGCGGATCCTTTATTTTAGGACAATATTGAAGTTATAATAAGAAAATAAAATGAGAGCTTTAAGTCCTCTCTTTGTGGGATCTTTGGGTTAAACCACTCTCTAGTTAAGAGTCTATAGTAAATGGACATCATCATTAGAGGGTGAATTCAAATTAAATGTTGATATTGTTTTGAGCAGTAATTTATGGTCGTTTTGTATTGGTTGTCATCAAAAAAAATTAGTAATTTGAGAAAAATAGGTTTGATATATTTTTGGATTTAATTGTGTAGGATTTTTTCCATCATCATAGTTAAATCCATAAATTTATCAAATGTATCATTATGGAATGTGGAAATTACATTATTTTAATTGATAAAAGTAGTGTCAAAGAAACTTTAGCAAGGAACTAATAATGAAGCTAAAGTTGAAGCTCTTTTGCTTGGCCTCCTAATTTTTAATTCATGTAACATCAACAAGATAACGATCAAAAGCAAATCAATGGTTATCATCCTCTGCTTACATAAAGCATTCATCTAATTGGAGAATTAGTAGCATATTGAAAGAAGCTTGGAATATTTTAGATAACTTATATTCCTTCTCTATAACCTATTTCTATCAAGAGGGCAACAAGGTAGAAAATCTATTATTATATGGTATTGATGGTAAGGAGGAGATAATTATTAGTCATCACCCCAATCACTAACCTCACCTTAGTGAAATTTGGGATCAATATAATGATTAATATTGTCATTGGGTCAATTATCATCTCACAAGAAATCATCGTTGGCCTCCTATCAATTAATGCTCAAGTAGGATGGGTAGTGTTCACACACTTGGACAACTTTTGAAGCTCAAGTAATATGATTCATAACTTGTCTAATACCCTCTAGCCTCGTGTATTCATTTATTTAGTTTCTTAGCATTTGGTGGTTGTGATAGTTCAATCATGGAGATAGATATTCAATTCAAAAGTGAACTATGACAAATGGCCTCCCTAAGAGAAATCAAATAAGCAAGGTTGTAGAGAGTGTTTTTCTTTCGAGAGAGAGACATCTTAAAGGCAATTTAGGAGGTTTTGGGAATGGATTTTGTAGAAGGCATTATTTTCCACAAGATTATTGATATATCATCTATATTTGTGTCTAACATAATCATCATCACTAGTGACAAATAATTAAGAAAGGTATTAGTTCATTATTATATATAGGAAAAATTTGGGATGGCATAGAGCTTGTCATTGATGATGCATCTCCCATGACCACGAAGTCTCTCACTTTCACAAGCTTTAAGTTTTTAGGTTTGAAATTGATAAGAATTATGTGGCATTGAGTCTAGATTGATGGTGTTCGTAAAGGAGGTAGCCAACATCCAATATTTCCTCAAAGGCTTTGGGGGTCCATATAGCCCCTAAATGAATCCTCTAGAATTATGTAAGTAATAACATAAATCACCCCATTAGGAGCATTTCAATATGGGAAAAGTAGTCAAGGCCATAAAAATTCTTATAACTTAGGGTCAATCTAATCAAAATGGAGAATGGGACTTATGGCTTCTCATTTATCAACATGAGCATATGCTAGTTCTTCATAAAGAACAAATCTACATAGGTGGTGATTGATAGTTCTCTTTATTTTGAGACATAGAATTTTGTTCTATGATGGTGGTTGGGTTGATTTACATATATCTTGTCTCTATCCTTTTTTTAGTAATTATTTTTGTCTCTACTTCAAATATGGGTCATGTGTGTTTATTAGAATATAAGTATGTTTTATGGTCACATCCCTTTATATGGATGCTCTATTAGACTAGTATACAATCAATTTTGTTAACTCTAAACAAACTATAAAATTTGTTATATATCATTTTTATAATAAATATGCAATCAAAGAAGACCCTTACACAACCCTATATATTATAAAATATAATTTCCCTCAATCCAATAAAATGTATATGCATGAGTACAATTAATTTATAATTAACTTATGATAATTAGTATTGAATATTGGAACAATTGAATGTTAAGGAAACTAATAATATTGAATAGAAGTATTTTGCATGAAAGAAGAATGAATGATCTGTATGAAAATTATAGAATATGTGATGTCTTAAGATTAAGAATAGATGCTAGAAGTTTATAACTCACCTTGCAATTAGAATGTTACACTTTTGTTGTTAATGTTGATTTAGGTTAGGTCTACATTCATGGAAATATCTAACATGTGTGAAAAAATATCTATTAATATACATATCCATGATTTCTTCTTCACCTATAATTCTTCTCCTTTTAAAAAATATTTGAAGTGTTGGTTATATTTAGTGATAGCTTGTAAAGGTTTATGTTGTGTCACTAAGAGATGCATTCTCTTAATTCAACATATATAAATGTGTGAATAATATTGAAGATAACAAGCAAGCCTCCTAAGACGATGCATGCAAATTTATTACTCCTTTAAAGGCACCAAATCCAAATGTTTCACTATTGCTTGCTCCTTTGATTCTCTAAAATGAGAGAGGACTTGTGAATCATGAATGTGTTGAATGAATGCCTTTAAATATTAACATGTGGCATCAAATTTCAAAACCTTGTACTTAGTCATCTTAAAGCATGAAAATAAAGGGGATTAGTTGACTAAAATTTTAATTTTAATTTTAAAAAGCCAATGTTCAAGCCCATAATGACAGAGTCAACCCTATGACCACTAAAGTAACCCAAGGTGGAAAAATAGTCTAATCAAGGCAGATAACAACTATGTGGAAGTAAGTGTATGGATAAGTGTGATAAATGCAAGATTTGTGTGAATGTATCAAGCTATATGAATGTGGGAATAAGGCAGGGGTGAGAATGAGATCCCAAATATGCATGAGATCCATATGTTAAAATGTACATGTATCAAGAAATTTCCTTAACATAAAAAATAAAGGGAAAACAAAATAGGTATGGGCAATGTTTTTTTTATATGATAAAATAAGGACTTCCCTAAAATCTATCAAAAGGTTTGTTAGAAACAAATGAAAGAATGAACCTTCTTGTATTGAAAGTTTGTGTAGGTTCTCTTTGTATTATGGGATAAGTGATAAGCACTAGCACTTACACTCTATGCAGGGGTAATGGATGAGTTGATAAATAAATCATGTAGAATTTTGTTTTTAACACCTATGGCTTAACTTTTCTTTTTAATTAACAAGTTTTATATTAATCTTTATTAATAAAAACATTGAAAACATATGCTAAATGTAAGTTATCCCTATTGCTAAGTAGGCTTATAACACATTCTTGGGAAGTAGTAATTCTCTTGTGTAGTATTAATTTAAATAAAGGGTTTTGATATAACAATTGGTTATCCATGAATTATATTGTATCAAGCATTGCTCAGATATGTTTCCCCCTCAAATAGGTTAGCACTATATTATAATTTGAATATGTCATTCCAATGCAATAATATTCTTTCATTTTTACTTGTAGCACAGATTTTATGTATTTTAATTATTCAACTACTCTTTTGTAGAAAGGATCGTATCATTTGGTATTAGAAATCTTTCTAAGGTGATATTTTGTTGTGACATTGATATTTTACCCAAAATTTACCCATTCTTTTCCTTGCTAATAGTCATTTTTTTTCTATTTTAGTACAAAAACCTAGCATTGGGTATTTATCATTCTAGGTAAAGCTAGATTCCCATTTAGGTTATAGTGAAGGTAAAAGGGGTTTCCTCACAAACCATTCCATCGAACAAGCTCTATATATAATCGTGTGCTTCCATGAACTCTTAGGTTTATCAAAAGACCCCATAATTTTTTTCAAAATCTAGATCTAAGATGCCATTGGTCACATGCACCTATGATGCATTAGAAAGAGATTAGACCCAATAAGTCAGTCATTTTATACTAGATATGCATAGATCGTAGGCTCGCAAACTAATCACTCCTTACAGAAACCTTTCTTCTTCATTTTCATCTCCCCCTACCCTTTCTTATTTATAAGTGTGAGAATACCACCACTAGTGGTTTTTATTTTCAAAATCAATAGAATACAATTCACAACAATATAAAATTCAGCAAGGTTTATGCAACACAAGCAGTGGATGGTTTGTGACAATCATTTTGGGTAATTTGTAAAAATATGACCAAATATTTACTTCAAAGGGATCTAAAATAGTAAAAAAAACTAGATTAAAAAAAAGTCTAGGTGTATCTTTCTATAATAGATTTCTTGTTATGATCCTCTCTTTAAGTTGATCATTTTGGTATATAACTTTAGAAAATAATTTTTGGTCCCATGGGACCCCTGCTAAGGTGATAGACACTCGATCTAAGGAAATTAATAGAATGATAGCCACTAAACTAGAGGAAATTAACTCTTGTATATCCTCCCTTAGTGATGGACAAACCTAGATATTGGAATATCTCAATTATTGATGTTGATATTGTACACCACCCATTCCCTTCACTACCCTTAGATTCAATAGAAATGAATAGTTTGATAGGTGAGTTCCCCCATAAATTTATGGCATTTAAAATACAACTTATAGTTTTAAATAGTTAAGATCGTCTTGTTTTTTAGGATGCTCAGAGGCAACTTGTCACCCCAAATGCTCCCAAGTCCCACCAAGATAAAAATAATAATAGTTGTAAGCATAAAAATGTAGCATTATCCTATATATCAACCTAATAAATTATCATTTTCTAACATCTAGCATGTATAATACTTAATTTCAACAATTTGAATACATGTTCTTCCCAAATTCTATCTATCTACAAGTCAAATGTGAGCAAAGGGTGGTATATGATTATGTTTTTATCAAACCGAAGCAATAAAGTATGGTGTAGTTATATCTTTGAATATTTATTTTTAAATGGGATCAATAGTATTATTATGAAAGGTCTCCAATCCAAACAAAGTATTTATAAATAAATCAAATTTTGAGCATCCATGAACTCAGAGAGGTTGAGGATATTGAATTCTTGAGAAAAAAACTTGGTGAGTTATTCTTGAAGGACCCTTGGAGAATGACATTGTTGATCTATTTGAAGAGTTACCTTATTTTATAGAGGATTATTGTAGTAGCACAAGTCAATTTGATACACATATTTAAGAAAAACAGGACATGTGCATGGAAGGAAAAAAAGTGGATGTTAAGGAAGAAGATATTGGACTAAAAATTTTAAAGTTTCTTTTGACGATTTTAATGAAGATCAATACTCTATTTCAAAATGTAGATACCTCATAAGTAGTGATTCTTATGAATATGAAGATGGTTTTTCGTTATTTGAGCATTAATTTTTTTCTAATGAATTATTTTATGTATAAGCTCGCTTGAACTTTAGGATAAATGCATCATCTAATACAAGTGGTCAGTTTATTAGGTTTAAAAATATTTTAGGGAGTGTAATACACTACAAGAAAATATTGGCATTTTTAAAGAAAAAAGAGTAAAAAAAAGTAAGGAGAAAAATATGGAGTGGATAGTGAACCCCACATCTCCCATAAATCACTTGTAACCAAAATTTATATCACATACGAAAGATCAAAGCAATCGATTTGCTATGCAACCAAGAGAGAATGGTTGAATCCACACAAGCATTTAATATTGAGATTAACTTGCAATTATATTTTCAATTGAATGGAATGATTACAAAGTACAATAATGAATGCTTATAAAAGCAAAAGTGCAAACCTTAGATGATGTTTTATTAGATTATGACAAGTGTCCTAATCTTATGCAATGAGACAACTTGACCTATAAATAGCCCAATCTAATAATAAAGAAAAGCACTCTTAAGTTTAGCTTAAGTAATTAAGTAATAAGGGCCCTAATAATTAATTAATTATTAGGTGATGTCCTAATTACTCCAACATACAATCAATAATTTCAAGTCATTAAATATGGTTAGCTTGGAGCATGAGCAAGAGCTTCAACTCTTAAAAAAATTATTACCCCTACAAAGTGCAAATCAATGTTCAGATCATAATGAATGGAAAAGTGGGTCAAGATTTAAGTTAGAAGATAATTAAGAAGCAAAAAGGCACACAATTTTACCATTCTTTTTTTATAGTTTATCTAGTTAATTATTTTCTCCAAGTCAATGTCACAAAGAATTTTATTTAGAAGGGAGAGTTGTTGTTTATTCACCTATAGGGATTTCTTCACTCGGTATCAAGTTTTACATTTTAGTATATATTTCACTTTTCATAAATAAGATACTTACAACATATAAGTAGGTTATATTCACAATAAGCTTGCAGCATAAAGAACAACATTGCAACCCTAGCAGAGGTAATTTCTTTGGTCTTTATTTTTAAATATTTCCTTGGCAAAAAAGAGTAGATGCAAGCAAGGTTCTATCATTAATAAAGAATTTGTAACATTAAATTTCAAAAAATCTCATTGAACTTATCTACATCTTAGTTCTACAAAGTTTAACACTACTCTATAGATATTTGGTTCTCACTAAGATATGAACACAAAATGGTCTAAAAGTTATCATGTTGAATCTTTCTAGTTCATTGAGTTCACATTATTGTTTGGGCCTAACCAAAGATTTTGTTTGCTCTATATTTTTTGATCTTCATACCCAAGAAAAATCTAGTAGTTTATAAGTCTATCTCATACTATATTGAAAGCTAATACTTCAAGTCGCAAATAACATTCTTATTATTACTAAAAACAATATATCATCAATTCACAATGGAATATTATAGAATCAATCATCATCCTTATTGTAATAGATACAACAATCTAATTTGGATCTCAAAAATCTCAACCCCCACATAGAGGAATTAAACTTTTGGTATCATATCCTAGGAGACTATTTGAGACCATACAAAGACTTTTCAACTTACAACACCAATATTATTTACCTTCTTCCACATAATGCTCTAGCTATGTCATGTAGATTTCTTCCTCCAAATCACCATTAAGGAAAGCTATATTGACATCCATTTGCTCAATCATAAGATCAACAACTACTACAATATCTAATTTAAGAATCAAATGGATTTCATCTTAATTATTGGTGAAAAATATCACCATAATCAATTCCCCCAACCTAGAAATATCTCTTTGCAGCCATTCTAGCCTTGTACTTCTCAACATTTCCATCATAATTGACCTACCTTTTGAACACCCATTTATAACCAATGCTACAATCTCCTCATCCATGGCTACTCTCTAGTACTCAAAATCATCCCCATCCAATGTCTCTTCATAATTGTAGGCTCATCTATGTTAGTAATAAAATTAAAAATGTATTTCCATTTAGGAGTATACCTATATGGTTTTTATCTATGTTGAGTGGATCTCCTCAAGAGTTAAGGTGGAGGTTCTATCTCCTCTTTGAAACTATTTGAACTATTTGAGCTTCCTCATCTTCAAGTCCTTCACAAAATTTTGGTTCAATTTTCTTAGTCTTGGGGGTATTGAACCACATATTTCTCCTTATCCTATTTTGGTTGTAGGGGTGTGGGACAATGATCAATCTCTCTAAAAATAAAAATTATCCTATGCAAATCCCTCCTAGCTATAAGAACCCCAAGATCGTACCCTTTCACACCACCACCATAGCCAATGAAGATACACTTAACACCTTTGTTCTCTAACTTTTACCATCTCTCCTTAGGGACATGAGCATATGCCTTGTGATGAAAACATGATGATTTTTTAATGAGATATTTTTGCATGACCAATTAATTTGGTAACAATTTGTAACAATCACTTTTTCCTAGAAAATTTGTTCAGAGCTAGCTTACTAAGCATAATTCTAGCCCTCTCCATCAACATCATATTAATTCTCTTTGTAACTCTAATTTATCTTCTCTATAACTTTTGTTGAAAACAAAGGTGGAATTGTGACAAAGAACACTTAATTAAATCTACAATAATTGTAGAAAGGGACATAAGATAGAAGTGACACAACATATACATGGAGAAACCCTTTCAAGAGAAAACTCCACTAGAATCAATAGTTATTGTATTATTTAACCTTCAAACAAGATTACAATAATACTATATCAATCTTTGATTGATATGCTTCCTTGCCTTCAACAATCCTTCTTCACAACCTGCACAAAACTCTCATTGGAACTCTCATACACTTTCTGCAACACAAGCTATCCATGCATTCCATGTGACCAAGCATGAATCCACCCATCCCATGCCATGCTTCAAACCCTCACACATCCACAAGCTCAACCTGCTAACCTATAACAAACTCTGATGAAACTCTCTTCAACTTGCTGCAATTAATAGACAATTATGAGCATTGTAAACTCCAAAGAGTTTATCAAAACAAGAGCACAAAGCTCCCCACAAATATCTACACCTAGATTGGGCAAGTAGATTTCCACACTGTAACATGAAGTCAAAACCAAAGTTTCCTCAATTTAGGTGCCCCAAATTGAACACTTAACTGAACTCTAGTCAAGAAAATATCTTGCAAGCATCACCTCAATGTTGGTGCCCAAGAATGGACCCACTTAATTGAGCCTTGTAAATATCTTACCATGCAAAAGGTGTTAACTCAAAGATGCCAACTTGGGCGCCCAAGGTGGGTCCAAGTCAATCTTAGTTAACTGAAACATATCTCTCCACCAATTCATGCAAACATTATGCGTGATTGATCATCCCCACTTAACTGAAAGTATCCACCTGTTATTTGTCATGCAACTGAATTCATTAGTCATGCAACTTAAGTCAACTGAATTCAACTAGCATTCAACTCAAACTAACTACATGCAACCAAAGATAACTGAACCATAACTAACTACATGCAACCAAAGATAACTGAACCATCACTGTCAAAATCTCCCACTAAAACATGTAACCAATTTATCCATGACATCGGGATAACCATCTCCTAAATGAAGATCATCCATGGCCTCAACACAATCAAAGAATCTGTTGTAAACAACATAGCTCCCAAAAGGTCAAAAAAACCATAATCTCTAAACCAAGAAGATAAAACACACTTCTTTTACAAGTCTGCAATAACACAATAGTAAAAGCTCCCACTACAACCAAAAAACCTTTAAACAAGTTTTAAGAGAAAGGTGTCCCAAACTCTACCCAACCATTAGCTCTGATACTAAATGTTGAAAATGAAGGTCAAATTGTGTAAAGAAAAATCTCCTTCAACACTCCCAAACTGAAAGGATATCAACATATAACCATTCAACTTATAATGAAACGTGGTAGAACTTAGATATAAACCTCTCACATAAAGTAGATTAAACTTAGCCAAACATTCCCACAACAAAGGGAATATGCCCAAAGCCACTAACTATCTCCCGTACTTCTCCTACTCAAATCCTCATAACTAACTCAAGTTCAAGATTGCAAGTAGAACAATGGAAATAAATAAAATCATGCATCTGCTTCTCAACAATTCCTCTGAACTTAATTTTCAAGACTAATGCATACGAGAAGACAAGATACATATAAATAATGCATCTAATAATTAGGTGGGTAACATCTCTTAGATCATTTTTCCCACCGAGTAGACCAAAAGTGGGATACAAGATTATCCTATGCATACAACACCAAGCAATATAGGCTTTCAATAAAGACAACCTTCTCATCAAGTCTATGGGCTCACATCCATTTCTAAGTGTAGGATCCTCAGTCTTTACTGTTGAAAAACTTTTATAACAAGTAACCATTCCAACACATATTTATTAACATAAGAAATATCTGGCCTAACGCAAGTCTCTCTAGTATCCATGAGCATCCACCAATCAATCTATGCCAACTTCAAATGCAACCTACATAATCATGAAGCTCCAAACAAATGATTAATACTCAAAACCAAAGAGAACTACAACCTCTCCAAAGGAAGAACAATAACACCTTTACCAAATACTCTAAGGGTCCTCCATGAAACAATATGTTAAAACCTTTTCAAATCACATGAAGATAACCATATCCTACCAAAGCTCCCATGGAACTGTGATACCGAGCTATACATGGCAACAAGATAAACATCAAAGCATCACTGTCAAAATCTCCCACTGAAACATGTAACCAAGCTATCAATGGCATCGTGATAACCATCTCCTAAGTGAAGATCATCCATGGCCTCAACACAATCAAATAATCCATTGTAAACGACACAACTCCCAAAAGTTCAAGTAAACCATAATCTCTTAAACCAAGAAGATAAAACACACTTCTTTTACAAATTTGCAATAACACAATAGTAAAAGCTCCCACTACAGCGAAAAAACCTTCAAACTTTTAAGAGAAAGGTGACCCAAACTCTACCCAACCATTAGCTTTGATACCAAATGTTGAAAATGGAGGTAATTATGTAGCTTAAAACTTGTAAAACTATGAGACTGTAGATCTAATTAAGTGTTCTTATACCACACTAACATGTGCCAAACAGTGTAAAGTAATATCTCCTTCAACACTCCCAAACTGAAAGGATATCAACATCTAACCATTCAACTTATAATGAAACATGGAAGAACTTAGATGTTAACCTCTCACAGAAAGTAGATCAAACTTAGCCAAACATTCCCACAACAAAAGGGAATATGCCCAAAGCCACTATCTCCTGTACCTCTCCTACCCAAATCCTCATAACTAACTCAAGTTCAAGATTGCAAGGAGAACAATGGAAATACATAAAATCATGCATCTACTTCTCAACAATCCCTCATAACTCAACTTTCAAGACTAATGCATAAGAGAAGACAAGATACATATAAATAATGCATCTAATAATCAGGCGGGCAACACCTCTTAGATCATTTACCTACCGAGTAGACCAAGAGTGGGATACAAGATTTCCATATGCATACAACACCAAGCAATATAGGCTTTCAATAAAGACAACCTTCTCATCAGGTCTATGATGGACTCACATCCATTTCCAGGTGTAGGTTCCTTGGTCTTTATTATTGAAAAACTTTTATAACAAATAACCATTCCAACACATATCTCTTAAGATAAGAAATATATAGCCTAACCTAAGTCTCTCTAGTATCCATGAGCACCCACCAATCAATCCATGCCAACTTCAAATGCAACCTGCATAATCATGAAGCTCCAAGCAAATGATTAATACTCAAAACCAAAGAGAACTACATCCTCTCCAAAGGAAGAACAATAACACCTTTACCAAAGACTCTAAGGGTCCTCCATGAAACAAGATGTTAAAACCTCTTCAAATCGCACGAAGATAACCATATCCTACCAAAGCTCCCACAGAACCGTGATACCAAGCTATACATGGCAACAAGATAAATATCAAACCATCACTGTCAAAAGCTCCCACTGAAACATGTAACCAAGCTATCCATGACATCATGATAACCATCTCCTAAATGAAGATCATCCATGGCCTCAACACAATCAAAGAATCCAATGTAAACAACAGAACTCCCAAAAGATCAAGTAAACCATAATCTCTAAACCAAGAAGATAAAACACACTTCTTTTACAAATCTGCAATAACACAATAGAAAAAGCTCCCACTACAGCCAAAAACCTTCAAGCTTTTAAGAGAATGGCTTCCCAAACTCTAACCAACCATTAGCTTTGATACCAAATGTTGAAAACGAAGGTGAAATTGTAGATTAGAACTTGTAAAACTATTATACTGTAGATTTAATTAAGTGTTCTTTGTCACAATTCTTTGTGTATGATTATATGTTTAGATCAATTTTACCAATTGTAGAAAGAGAGAAGATTTTAGAAGCATGAGACAAGAATATAGAAGTGACACATCATATACATGGAGAAACCCTTTCAGAAAAAAACTCCACCAAAATCAATAGTGCTTGTATTATTTAACCATAGAACAAGATTACAATAATACTGTATCAATCTTTGATTGATATGCTTCCTTGCCTTCAACAATCCTTCTTCACAACTTGCAATAAACTCTCATACACTTTCTGCAACACAAGCTATCCATGCATTCCATGTGACCAAGCATGAATCCACACATCCCATGCCATGCTTCAAACCCTCACACATGCACAAGCTTAACCTGCTAATCTGCAACCAAGATTACAAACTCTGATGCAATTGCTGTAATAAATAGACAATTATTATGCATATCAACTCATAAGAGTTGTACAATATAAGAGCATAAATCTCCTCACAAAAAACCACACCTAGATTGTGCAAGTAGAGTTTCACTACATGAAGTCAAAACCAAAGTCTCCTCAATTTAGGCACCCCAAACTGAACACTTAACTGATTGTTGGTCAAGAAAATATCTTGCAAGCATCACCTCAAAGTTGGCACCCAAGAATGGGCCCACTTAATTGAGCCTTGTAAATATCTTCTCATGCAAAAGGTGTTAACTCAAAGATGCCAACTTGGGCGCCCAAGGTGGGTCCAAGTCAATCTTAGTTAACTGAAACATATCTCTCCACCAATTCATGCAAACATTATGCATGATTGATCATCCCCACTTAACTGAAAGTATCCACCTATTATTTGTCACGCAACTGAAGTCATTAGTCATGTAACTCAAGTAAACTGAAGTCAACTAGCATTCAACTCAAACTAACTACATGTAATCTTGCATA
>VDFB02178808.1:0-53242 GCA_007258455.2 Sequoia sempervirens
TTTAGGGTTTAAGGGTTAAGTGTTGAGGGTTGAAGGGTATAGGGTTGAGGATTAGGGTTGAGGGTAGACGGTATTGGGTTGAGGGTAGAGGGTATTGTGTTGAGGGTAGAGGGTAGAGGGTTTGAGGGTCTAGGGTTTAAGGGTTTAGGGTTTTAGGGCTTAGGGTTTATGGTTTAAGGGTAGAGGGTTTAAGGGTTTAGGGTAGATGGTAAAGGGTAAAAGGTTTAAGGGTTAAGGGTTGAGGGTTTAAGGGTGTAGGTTTTAGGGTTTAAGGGTTAAGGGTAGAGGGTAGAGGGTTTAGGGTTTAGGGTTTACGATTTAAGGGTTGAGGGTTGAGGGTTTAGGGTAGAGGGTAGATGGTTTAGGGTTTAAGGGTTGAGGGTTTACAGTTCAAGGTTTGAGGGTTAAGGGTAGGGGGTAGAGGGCTTAAGGGTTTGGTTTTGAGGGTTTAGGGTTGAGGGTTTAGGTCACCTATCCCTCTATCTCCCACTCCCTCTCTCTCCCACTCCCTCTCTCAGGTCTCACTCCCTCCCATGCTACCTAGACTAATTTGTCTCACTCCAATCTCCTCTCTCACACTCCCTCTTTTTTAGGTCTCACATACCTCCCACCCTACCTAGACAAATATATTTCACTCCAACCCCCTCTCCCACACTCCATCTCTCTCTCCCCCTTTGGTATTTTTTTATATCTCAGGTCTCATCCCTCCCAACCCCTCTCTCGTTGTCAGGTATTCCCCCCACCCTAACTAGATAACTCTCTATCCCTCTCAAGTCTCTATCGCTCTTAGGTCTCAATTCCTACCATGCTACCTAGACTAATCTATCTCACTTCTATCCCCTCTCTATCTCAAGTCTCAAGTTACCTTCCTCTCTATGCAAGGTGAACATTTCAAAGCAACACATTTGACGTGTACCAAATGTGTTTTACCTTGAAATGGTAAAATAGCGTTTGACCCCATGATTTGGGCCCACATGCTTCTGCTTTTGTCTAGTTCAACGCTTTATCCAACTTAGAAACACATTTTTTATGCAATTGACTCCCTATTGTACCAATCTATGCTTGATCCATCACTTTCTTACCACCAATTCGCATGATGACAACGCAAAAGAAGACATTTTGAAGTTTCTACATCATTTTACATTATCTCAGGTAATATATTCATTTTGGTAATATTGAAATGTTTACATTTATTATTTTTTGACAATATAAACTAAATTCCTTTAATGATTTTATTAATCATAACAATTGGACATAGAATTCAACATTGAATTAGACGGGAGTTGGATAAAAAAGTTTAATTTTTATGAGTTTGAAGAAAAAAAATGAAAAACATGACATAATTTAGATGAATTCATGTTTAAACTTATATAAACAACATTAACTTAACAAATATTTGCTTATGAACTCTATTTGCATTGTTTATAGTAGTCCATTTCTAGCATGGCTAGTGGAATTCACTCTATTTCATTTTAGGTAGATGTTTATATTGAGTTTTTTTGTTTTGTTTTGACAATTTATAGACCATTCATTTGATGATTTTATTAATCTTCATTTTGTTTTGGTCGATAATGTGAGATATTTTATTGCTTGAAAATAAAGAGTACATACATTCCAGTTCGATACCTTCCAAAAAATACCAATAGTAGATAATAAGCATATAAGCATGCCAAAACTATGAAATTCCACCATAACTATTGCATTTTTTTTGCTTACCCTACCACCAAAATACTTCATAAACATACCTACATTACTACCTGACAACAAAGACTCCCCAATTTAAACCTAATAGGTTTCATCAAAAAACATACAAAAACTTAGACCCAGGCAAGAAAAGTTGACATGGATAGTCAAGGGTCCTACTCTTATGTGCGCTTCCAAACGTCAACGATTAATTTTATTAATCTTCATTGTTACACATAGAATTCAACATTAATTTAGATGGTTGTTGCATGTAAAAGTTTAATTTTTAGGAGCTTGAAGATATAAAATGGAAAACATGACCTAATAGATTCAAATTCATTATTAGTGATGGTTGTGGGAAAACTTTTATTTTCAACTAATTTGGAAAACCTACGAGCCTTCATCAATGTTAATGCAAGTTTCCATTAATTTTTTTGTTCCATAAAAATTTCACCTTCATCATGTGCTTAGATAAATTCAAGTGACTTGACATAGTTGTTAATGCAAGTTTCCTTTCATTCATACCATTTACCTTTCTAAGAAATAAAAAAAGGGAAAATTTTGTGCTATTGAAAATGCTTATTGTCTTTCTAAGTTACCTCATTGCCAAAGAAATAGTGAATAATTACAAGATATAGCATCACAAAACCTTCTTTGAATTCATGTTTTTCATGGCTTGGTTGACAATCACAATGTGGTTTTGACAACAATAAACACAAGATTTTCTAGTTTCCAAAGGTGGCAACAACTTATACCCTAGGTTTGACACTTCTTTGCTCCTAATCACTTATCCACACTCCAAATACTCCCCTCAAACCCAAGTCTTAACATTGATCAATGCTTACATGAAGCAATTTTTGTAGAAATCCTTCAAAGTACTAGGTTTTACATAGTATAGTTGCAAAAAGAAACAAACTATCCTTAATAACTCAGACAAAATGATGATTTAGCAACCCTCCTTTTGTCAACACATGCATATAGGCATATAGAAAATTAGTACCAAGTTTCATATATTTTCACCAAACACATCAAAAGTCATGGGTTTTTTGAAGCTTGCTATAAACCTAGGTAGGGGACAACAATGCTTGATAAGATATGTAATGTTTGATAAGTCACATTAGTTATGCAATGTAAAGTAATGCTTTGAGTTTAAAGATATGAAATGCAGTGTAATTAGTGATATCAATATGTTTCATAAAATTCTTAGCGTGTTTCATAAAATGCAATGTAATTAGTGGTATGGATATGTTTTTGATTGATTAAGCAGGGAAAGGGCCCTAACCCTTACAGAAAAGTACAACAATATAGAGAACAACAACCATTCAAAACAACGACAAAAGGAAGCTGAAAAAACAAGCTTCCCCAACCCCTCCAACAAAAATCTTAACCGATTTTCTCATGATCAAACATTTTAGCCCTATCAGAGATATCAAAAAATACATACAGTCTATATTTAGATCCCAACATTTAAACTTATAATACCAAACCATACTTAAAGTAATGTCCATGCATAAACTAGAACTACTGATAGAAATATAACTAAACATTTGATATTACAGGCACCAAAGGCCAACACCAGTCATAGTATCACTAGAAGAAGCACCAGAAAAAACCATAAAAGCACTACAAAAAGCAAAACAGTGACCAAGGATTAAGCATCCTTGATGAAACTCCAAGATTTTAGTAGGTCATCGATAGTGTCTTCCACTTTCTCTTTCGACTCCATCTTGCCTGATAAGTCAGCCATCTCGTCCATCGACTTTCTCTTTTGTTGCTTCTTAATTTTACCTTGTCCTGAGACCGTAGCCATGATAGCCTTCTTCATAACCGCATCCACCACCCTGCAAAGACTCTTTACAACAATTTCAAGAGTCTATATTTTGCTTTCGTTATCCTCCTCTTGCATCATCTTTTCCAACCATTCTAATCTCTCCTCCATCCTCTTGATTTTATCATTATCAACTTCATCTATCTTCTCTTCCTCATGTCATTTTGTTTCCATTACTTCTTGATCATTTATTGCATTAACATTTTCCTCCATCACCTCATTGTCCTTTTCAACCTCATAAATTTCCTCTTGCTATGACTCCCCTTCCACTTCCTCATTGTTAGAACCCTCCTCTTC
The DNA here is from genome assembly GCA_007258455.2 of Sequoia sempervirens. Taxonomy (NCBI): domain Eukaryota; kingdom Viridiplantae; phylum Streptophyta; class Pinopsida; order Cupressales; family Cupressaceae; genus Sequoia; species Sequoia sempervirens. The sequence goes on from VDFB02178808.1 coordinate 3,809, forward strand.
CTTCAACTCAGAATTTTCCTCCTCAACAGACTCTCCCCCTAAACTATCTGGGATTTGCTCCATAGAGGAATCCCTGTCTTCCTTCACCATCTTTTTTCCTTTACTTTCTTGCGAACCAGAAGCACATTTTTCCTCTGAATCCTTAGACTTTTTGCTACTGCTTGACCCTTTAGAAGTATCTATAGCAAGCCTTGTATACCTTCTACCAACTGGCGTTGAGCATTCAGGGTTCTCATTATCATCTGGAATTGTAATAGTGTTGGATTCCTCCCCCAATTCTCGAATAAGCAACTTCCTCTTTTTATTCTCAACAGAGCCGATAAAGGGAGCACTCTTGTTTTTAGGAGTGACTTGTAGGAGATCAGCCCATAAAGGGTCAGTTGATGGTGTTTTCTACACCACAACAACTTAGACAAAATGTAAAATCCTATCTCTCTTGAAAGGTAAATCTCTATCAGCAAGCCTCAAGAGATAACCCCAAGGTCTCTAATGTCAGGTCTTGACAATGCATAAACAACTCAGATAATATGTGAAAATAATGGTAATCACAAGGGGCCTTACAATTGAACAATGTTGGAAGTGTACTTTCATCAGATGCAACAATGTGGTGATGCTTTTAATCTTAAAACTAACCCAGATTCAAAATAAACAGCAAAAGAGATAAGGGTTTTAGAGAGATTTCTAAGACTAAAACCTAAGATCAATCACAACAATGATGAATGCTGCAAATGGACAGATCTCCAATAAAACCAATCTCTACTTGATCAAGGACAAGCCCACAACTCTGCAGAAATGGTGCAATCTTCTAAAGAAACTGAAGATTTTCAGACTAAGAATATTCATCCACATACCCAATAATTGGCGCAATGTAAACAAGCATCCATAGTTGAACTTAGCACAAAATAAGGCCCAAACTAACTTTACACAACAAATTACAATCAACAAATTGCTAAAAGTATGGATCGGAGATCGATCAACATCATTAACATTTTACCATTATTGCAAAAGAACTGAAATCTAACATCTAACATTCGAGAATCAAGAACAAGAAACCATTAACTGTCAAAGTGTAACACAAAGCTTGCCAAATCAACAATCCAATTGCATTAACTTCTCCAACATTACATAACAATTTCCAGTCTCTTTCCTCTCCTACAACTACTATCTTGCATAATATAACTCCTAACTTAGCCAATTCTAGCTTCTAATCCGCTCTTCTAACCTAGTCTCTCCTCTTACAAATGAGAAGGCACTGGCGTTTTATAGAAAATTACATTTTGAATCAAAGGCCAGGATTAAATCAATCCAATGGCACAAATTACACCTCTAGAAGCATCCAACAGTTACATTTAATTTGGGAGCTCATGGTACATCATCATCCAATTGCATAAAAGCGGTTACATCATGGAACAATGAGAAAACAATATTATGCCAGCCTGTCATTAATGAAAATTCTGATTGGATGATGAAATCAACTTCACATGTCTTCCAGAAACTCCTTCCAGTTGTAGACAGTTTGGGCACGGATTCTTATGCAAGTTCCACTTTTAAAATTTGAATTGAACTCTTCCATATTTCTCTTTTGGCACGAATCCATATGCAAGTTCCCCTTTTAATATTTATTTAATCATTTTTAATGGGAACTTTCCATTTTCATAAATTTTTCCATTTTTGGAAGCTTTTATTTTCAAATTTTTTATCCATCTCAAGAATTTCATTTTCGGAACATTTTTAAAATTTCAAGGAAAAATATTTCCATTTTGGAAAAATGCATTTTAGAAAAAATTCCATTTCGGAAAAAAATCATTTTTGAAATTTTTTCCATTTTGGAAAAAAATTCCATTTTTGGAAATTTTTGGGTTTTTGAGGGGTCTCGAGATTTTGAGGGGGTCAAGAAATTTTTGGGAAAATCCTGAGGGAACGGATTTTCCCGGATTTCCTGTAGGGTCGAAATCCCCTAAACCTCATAACGTTTTTTCTAGAAGGAATTTTCAAAAAGTTCAAAAAGCAACCCTGCCTAATTTTTCGTCCTTTATCCACAGGTGCAAAAAAGATTTACATATAACATTGAAATTCACTTCAAAATCCCCATTTTCGAATTCCAAGACATACAAATTTCCCCTAGAGCCTCAAAATATTGTCCTCATCAAACCCAATCTAGACTTAATCCCAAAATAACCTCCCAAGAAGAGCAAAACCAAAATCCGACCGAGCCAAGAGGCACAGATGCAAAAGAAAAAAGAGGGTCCCCACCTCTGGTGGGGCATGTGTGCGAAAATTGCACAACAAGGTCCTCAGGATTAGGCGACTTTTTAATGGGCTTTTTAGCAGGGGTATGAGGGTGAATCTCTATGAGTTCTATTTTTACAAAGCTCTTAGGGGTAGGGTTTTTTATCAAATTAAGGGGAATATTCTTTTGAGGAGACATAGCCAACACATATTTGTAGATAGCTTTAATTAAGCCTTGGTGTAACGACATTTTCCCCATGGGTAAGGCTTTGACTCAAGGAAGAGAATAAAAAAAAGGGAGATTTATCTTTTTGAGATGATGAATATGGTTAAGGATAGGGAAATGGTAACCATGCACAGACTGGAAACGACCCTCTAGGGTAAAATAATTGATGACAAAGAAACACACATTGTGGTATGGGGGAGGGAGTAAAACCCTAGAATAGCAATTCTAGAAATGCTCAACCTTCTTTTTATCCTCAAAAAATTCCAAAATATAGTCCTGGTATTTCCCGTTACTTACCTTTTCCACCTTCTTTCCTTCGTATGCTAGATTTGTTGCCTTTCCAATAAGCTTTGCATCCACCTTGAAATGGAGACCACCCATTTCAACTTCGTCGTCCCTCCAGGCATTGGTGAACTTGTAGCTCAGCTTCTTGTTATACCCTTCCATGGCTGTGAAATAAGGAGTGAAACCAGCTCTCTCGAACAGGCCCCATAGCTCCACATTTTTTCTCAACAAATCATACTTGTAGGGTTCCGTTCGCTTCCTTGGGCCACCCATGTCGGTCGCGTCGCATAAGTTATTTTTTGAAAGGAGGAGAAACTCTTCACTACACCCTTCTTTGTTCTTAACAATGGCAACCAACAAGTCAAAAAACTCAGTATTAATGGTGACCTTTTGGTTTTTCATTTGAGAAGAAAGTAGCATTAAAATTTTAGTTGAATGTTTGAAATTGAAACAATGCCAATTATCACCTTTTTGAATGCCATCATAATTAAATTTGACAGCTTTTCCACCCTTCCTGGTGATAATTTATTTTATTTTATTCCCAATCTTGTCGTCGTCACTCACACGTGTCGATCTATCTTTTCTAAGATCATCCTTTAGATTTTTATGATTGTGGAAAGCATTCATTATTTCCCCATTTAAATGCTTCCTTTCAAGGCATGAGCGATGCCAAATAGACTGTCCTTTCCCATTTATTCCTATTATTACTTTGGGATTTGTTGTACCTTTTTTCTCGTGCCACTCCATCCATCATGTCAACAATCCTAAGTGCCACCAAGGATCACCTATTATAGCCGAACCTTTATTCATGTGCCACTCCAACCATCATGTTTGCAAGCCTGAATGCCACCAAGGACCCCCTATTATAACTGGACCCCCAAGTATGCCACCCATCTTAATTATAATTACTCCCACCATCATTAATTCAAGCAACGGATTTATCCTTCATTTTTAATCTTTCTTGGGCCAAAACTTCTTTTATTTGATTGGACAGGTTGGAAAAGTACCATAATTTTAAAGCATTCTATCTCAAACCAATATTAACCAAAGCATCCACAACTCTATTTCCCTCCCTTAGAGTATGAAGGATTTTATATTGTTGGAAGAATTGTAACATGTTTTTACAATCATCCAAAAGATCCTTTATTTCCCAGGGTGCTTCAACATTGTTGTTAAGATAGTCAAGAATAAGTTTGGAATCCCCTTCAACAATCACCTTTTTGTATCCATTATCTCTAAGGTAACCAATTCCAACCCAAACAACAAACGCTTCAGCAAAATTGTTCATTGTTGTTCCCAGACCTTTGTTGTATCCCACCACATAGATGCCGCTTTCATCCCTAACCACTCCTCCAGCTCCAACTTCTCCCAGATTCCCTTTTGAGCAGCCATCAAAGTTACATTTCACCCATCTAGGATCAGGGGGAATCCATATAGTGCTTTTTCCTATAATCTGTTTTTCCCAATTCACATTATTTAGGTCATGGGAGATCCCCCACTGCTACTTTATTATTAACTCCTGATAGGTAGGCCCTTTCTTAGTTTGGGTGTACTTACAACTATCAACATTTTCCTGAATTTGTCTCCTTATAATCATACATAACTCCTTACTACTCTTAGTTGTATCCCTAAAAACCCTATTGTTTCTTTCTTTCCATAGACCCTAGACCAAAAATGGCGAAACTTGTCCCCATAAATCAAGAATTATATTATGGAAGTAGGGGCTAAAGCTCCATCCTTCAACAAAATATTTGAAAGAGGCAAGGAAAACCCAATCAATCTTAAGAGTCTTAAGAAGAAAAAAAGATCATACCTCTTGAGCATAGGGGCATTAAAAGAACAAATGCATAATACTTTCTTCATCTTTATTGCACGGATAACATCTATTTACCAAATACCAACCCCTTTTCTTAAGGTTATCCATAGTCATAATTTTACCATGTATAACTGCCCACCAGAAATAGTTGATTTTCGGGATTAAGTTTTTTCTCCACACCCTAGTCCAGTTAAATTCCCCTCGATTGATAGGTTGCTGATCCATAGCCTCATAGGTTGACTTCACAGAGAATCCTCCTGTACCATTTTTTGTCCAAATCCATTCATCCTTCCTATTTATTGAAAAAAGGTTTTGGCTTCCAATCTCATTCTTCAGTAAGTCCAAAATAACATCCCAATTTGGCTGTCTTCCACTCCTTAGAACAACATTATTCAAATACTCTTTAAAGTCAATCCATTTGGGTCTCAGGCCATTCCAGTGAAGGTAGTGTTATGCCCTGCATAACCACCCCCATTTTGAGTTGGGACAAAATGGGTCCCCCTTTCTCTTTCTTGTTTCTTTTTGCTCTTGGTTACTTACTTTCCTCTTTGGAATTCTTTTGTCTTCCTCCTAATTTTGACTTTTGATCTATCTGACTTAACTCTGGCTCTATCTCAGTTTGAGTTGGTCTTCTTGCTGAAAGTTGAATAAAATCATAGGAAATAGAATAATTTATTTTAACATGTTTCATATGCTTTGAGACTGATGCATACCTTTTGTTTTGCAGGAAAAGGCCACACACATGGTGATATTTCTCAAAGGAGTTCACTTGGAAGACTTTCCTCAGCCTAGTTGGTCATAATTTCCCTTGAAGAAGAAAGTCGGCAAGACCTCCTAGATGTCTTGCCAACTACCAGTGCATTCTATCGATATGCGTGTGTGTTGCCTATCGACAGGTCCCCAGCGATGTCACAATGATCATAAATCATATGTAGGCATCTATCGCCAAGACATCATTCATCGTCTTGGCGACTAGGAGTTTCCTATCGGCATAAGTTTGTCTTCGGGGTGAGGTGATAGCAAATTCTCCATGTCTCGTCGACCATTGTCAAAAGGATTCATATATCGGCATAAGGTTTTCTCCCCGCCAAGAAGTCTCGACGAGTTCATGAAGTCTCACCGACTAGCAAAAAGGGTCTAACACTTCGGTGGGAGTTTGTTTTCAGGGAGATGTCTCCCCGGAAGGGCTCATGTCTTACCGATCATCGAGAAAGGTATGCCTTTCGGCGAGAGTCCTTCGTGGCGCCAAGATGTCTCAGCGAGGCCTTCGGGTCACACTGACACTGCACAAGGGGTTTCTATCGACGGTCTTCAGTGAGAGAATCAATATGTCTCAATGACCAGAAGGGTGGACTCAGGGAGATTTTTGATAAGACACAAGGTGACGATATGATGTCTCCCCGATTCTGGTAAGTCATAGCGACCCACATGAGACTCAAGTTGCATCTCGATGAGACATAAGACGATCTGAGGGATGTCTCACTGACCGAAGGAAGTCTCAGTGACATGGAGGAGGCTCACCGAGAGAAAAGTGGCTTTGAAAAAAGGTCTTGCCGACCATAGAGAGTCATGTCGACATGAAGAGAGGTCCCACCAAAACATATTGAGCTCGACGAGAGTGAAATAAATCAACGAAAGGTCCTACTGATACGAAAGTCTCGGCGACACGGAAGTGGGTCTCCAGGAGTCTCATCGAGGGAGGTCACACTGAAGCAAAAGGAGCCCGGAGAAAGCAAAAGGGAGTTGGGAAGACTCTAAGCGAATGAGGTGCCTTCGCTGGGATGTCTTATTGACATGGAAGAGTCTTTCCGAAGACAAGGAGGGCTCGGTAAGAAGAAAGGAGTTCAGGGTAAGGTCTCCCCGAAACATTATAGTCTCCCTGACATACAGAATGGGCTCGCTGGGAGGTAAGGAAGACTTTGCCATGAGGTCCCAGCGACAAAAGCGACATCGGCATAGTGATCTAGGATCGCTAAAAGGTCTTGGCGACCACAAAGTGTCTCCCCGAAACGATAGGAGATCGCCAAAAGATAACGCTCTCGGCAAGATGTCTTGCCGAAGAGTAGAAGTCACACCAGAACAAAGGAAATTGGGGAGACTCCAGAAGCATAAAGAGGTTCGATAAAAGGTCTCCCCGAGATTGAAGGAGTCTTCCCGATATAGAACAAGTTCAATGTGACTTCTATAGCCCGCCAAAACGTCTCACCGACTAACCCAAGTCATGCCGATAGCTACTAAAGGATGAGATCGCATTGGGGATGAGTGTCTCACCGACATGCGATATTGTTCATACCACTTTTGACCGCCAAGGAATCCCACGTGGCCTTTGTTCCTCCAATCAGATGAGGAAATTGACCTATTGACCATCCCTGTGTAAGAAGACCAACAGAGTGCAAGTGAGATGGATCCATTCTGAGATCAGGGAAAAGATGGATCAGCTCGGGTGAAATGCAAAGACCTACAAGCAGGCCCGATGGTGCTTCCAGAAGTGGTCAACGGATAGAAGGGTCCAGAACATGAAGAAAGGAAGATGAAGAAAAGAAACAACTATGACTCACAGGGACAATTGTGGTGATCACTGGAGGAGGCAGATTGGTATTAATGGTGATATTCTGAAACATTCAAGGTGACCCCGATGGAGTTCAAAGATGGACACGAAGACATGAGGGATTAATGCTTCAGCTACCGAAAGATCTAAAAGGCCTCTCCTGAAGATGAAGATCCTTTGTCAGCATGGACAGCGAGGCTCTGCATTAAAGACAGTATTTACTCTTCTTAGAAGGATCTGAGAGCCCACTCTCCTAGAAAGTAGATATTTTTGAAAACCCTAAAACAATGGACAACATGTTCTTTCGATACATTCTGTATATAAGGCATTCTTGCCTCTTTGTAAAGGTTGGAACCTCTACAGTTAGAATTTTTAGAGTTAGAACTTTTAAGAGATAGTTAGGATTAGAACTTTTTTTACAGTTAGAACTTTTAGGAACAAAGTATAACCAGTAGAGTTAATTAGAGGGGATAGAAGTTGATCTTGATTCTTAGTAATGAGAGCTTCTTTTGTCTTCTCTGTTATGAATTAGAATCAGAATAGACTGATGTATCTTTCAGCTTTCGTAGTGTAAATGGAAACAACTTGGAGCCATAGATTCTTTGTACACTGGTGATTGTGCTAGCTTTGTAAATATTTCTTATCTGTTTTACTGACAGTAGAAGCAATCAAAATTTAATCTACTTCATATTGTGTTCCTGAATGATATTTATCTGAAGTTGATCATTCGATTTGTGAAGTCTTCAAGGAATGAAATGTTATGTTATGTTTTGTTTAAAGGGTAACTTAAAAATTTGTTATTGAAATATGCACTATGAATGAATGAGATTGTGTGTCAATCACAAGTTTATTTTGTTCTGAAGTTTTAGTTTATAATTCCTTGAAGTTAACAAATCTGGTTAAAAATTGGATGAATTATTGTTCTTTTCTGTCCCAAAACCCTGATCTATCCTTTGTTGTTTCTTTAAAAACCCCTATTAAATTAGGTTTTATTTCATGCTTGATCTTAGAACTATCCAGAAGCTCAACACCAGCAGGCCCCTTGAACATTACTGTTACATTGGCGAACTGAGGGACATCAGCACAGTTGAGAACCAACTACAAGGACCTTGGGAGCTAAGATATCCATGTGATCATCTTTCTCTTTCAGGAGAAACAAAGTAGCAATATTTTGTTTGCATGTTGCTGTGCCAAAAGAGATGACAACAGAGACTGGCACTAGAAGGAGGGCCTAAAAGGGAAAACTGGATAAAGATGGGTTTTCTTCTTCAGAAAGTTCCCATAGAGTTCTCCGATCAGCTGAAAATCCACCATCCCTGATAGAACTCAAGACCCCAACAAGACACAGGAGTCATAAGGCTGGCCCAACTATCATACCACCCTTGTCAGCTCCGCTCACTCCACTAGGCTTCTCACCAATACCCCAGTGGGTACCCATCAATCCACCGTGTCCATGTCAATTGTCATCACAGCTGGCTCAACCACCACCACCTCCACCGATGGCATTCTTTCAGAATAATCCCTCTCCACTGGGGACTATCCCTGGAGGTTTTCACGATATGCCCAAGAACCCTAAGAAATTCTGCCCCAAGTATATTCATGGTGAATCAAGAAGTGCTGAAGAGCACATACAAGCTTTTAAGGATGCTTGTACCAGAGCTCAAATAGCTCACCATGATGTAGTTTGTAGGTTGTTCCCTTACTCCTTAGGGGACATGGCATACAATTAGTACCTTAATCTTCCTCAACATTCTATTCTAAGCTGGACAGACCTGGAAAATGCTTTCATCAACCAGTTTAGGGTTTATGTGGACCCAACTCTTTTATATCATCAATTTGCTACCATCAGGAAGGAACCAGGTGAGTCCTTGCCTTTATTCAACACTAGGTTCCAACGAATGTATAGGAGATTGCAAGACCCTTATCTGGTCACTGAGAACGGTGCCATTCAAGCTTACTTTAGGGTTATAGACCCCTTGCTTGGATTGTTCTTGCAAATGACTTATCAACCAACTCATATTGATTCTCTATCCAAAGTCTATCACCTAGCTATCAAGTTGCAACAACAAATCAACTCTCAACAAGGAAGTTTGGGAGGAGGTTTCCCTCCAATAGGATATTAGATGCCTAGTCCAACCCTCTTGTTCAATACTGTCCCAGGGATGTTTCCCTCCCACTATGGGCCTATATCTGAATTGAAAACTCAACCAGCTGTCCCATTCTTTGCTGCTGGAACTTTTGATCCCTTCCAACAATCACAGATTCCTTAGAATTCTCACCGTCATCATAACCAAATGGGAACACCAAGTCATGGTGGTCAGCCACTTGCTACTAAGAATGTGGAGAGTGAGAAGACAGTCCAGCTTACAAATGAGGTAGAAACCTTGAAGAAAACATTGTCCCAAGTCACCAATGACATGGCTCAGCTTCTATTGAACCCCTCCCAAAACAATCAGGGTAGCTATCAGAATCATAACAATTACAACCAAAGGGGTTATCAAGGCCAGAAATCCTCTAATCAAGGGTATCCAAACCAAAACAAAGGGTATAACCAAAGGCCAAATAACAACAAAAAATGGAATACAGGGCCCAATAATGGGGGAGTCTCTCACAACTATCAAGCAAATGAGGAGAGAGCACATACTGCAAATGTGGCTGATCTGAATTTCATGACTACTTGGTGTAGGCTGCATGATACTATAACCCATTCTGAGATAAACTACCCTCAGATGGAGAAAGTTGTCAAGATGGTACACGAGGATGCCCAAACTTTCCAAGGGAATTCCAACAAAGGAGGTGACTCAGTAGATACAACAATGACATATGACCTCTTTGAAGAGGAACCTTCATTCCCAAGGCAAGAAGAGAATGAACCAGAGGAGGATTTATATGATGCCCAAGCCTTTCAAACGAAAGGAGGACACTTTCTGAGAAATCAAGGTAAGGGTCCATTCACTACCTCAACACCTCCTAATCACATGGTGCCTCCAAATCAAAGTGCTGATAATAATCCTCCGCCACCAAAAGGCCCGCCTGGCCTCCATAACAAGGGTAATTCCTTTGCTGTTTTTAAAAGTAATTCAAGTTATAATACATAATTTGACATTGTTTCTGAGATGCAGAAATAGAAGACTTTTTTGTCATATTTTGACATTTTAAAGTGGTGCCCTGCTCAAAGGGAGATAGTGCTGAAAGCCTTGGACCAAGCTGACAAATCAAAAGGAAAGAACAAGGCAGCACCTGCTGGGGACATGAATGCAGCCTTGTATAGAAACAAAGTAGGTACTCCACCTTTCCTTTTAAGTTTAAGAATTTCTGGCAAGAACCTACACAATTGTTTGTTGGATTCAGGAGCTTCAGGCAATGTTATGCCATTCTCCATATGTAAGAAGCTGGGATTGAACCCCATTCAGACAAACAAGAAGGTCATTCAACTTGACAAAACAGAGGTTAATGTAGTGGGGGAATTAAGAAACATACACGTGCAAGTGGGATCAGACCCTAGGATCCTAACCAACATAAACATTCAAGTAGCAGATATTCCTGAGACCTATGGTATGCTGCTGAGCAGGGATTTGATGAAAAAATTAGGGGGATATCTTTCCCTTGACTTTTCACATATGTGGCTATCATGGAAAGGGATTCCTAATCAGATTAGGATTGAAAGTGAACCTCGCCTCAAGCATATCATCACGGAATATGACTGTCCCAATGAGGTAGCTTACTTTGAGACTGAGATGGGGGTTTATAAAAGAGAAGAAATTCTAACCTTCTCGGTTCTCAATTCCAAAGACATCTCAATACAGAAACTCCCTGACCCCACGATTGATGAAAATCAACAGGCCTTGACTAGAAAGCTGCAACAAGACCAGCTAGTCTTGGGAGAAGACATAGATCTGTAAAGTCTCCTGCTCCCTAATTGGTGCAGGATACACTACCAAAGTCATTTTGAATTGACTTTTCCACCTTGCATTGACATTTTAAACCATGTTTCCCAAGCTGAAGAGGCTAACACAATCCACCGTGAGACCATTGCCGATCGCTTCCCATTTGAAGCCAAAGAAGCAACAATGCTAACCAGGGATAGGACACCTCCAAAAGAGATTTCTTCCCAAATTGAACTGGCCTCAGTCACATGTCTTAACCAACATACTCATGTGGAACAACCCCAAGGCTTCCCCGACATTCCTGTATTCATGAGTGTACCAAAAACCAAGGGGTCAACCAAATAGACAAGTGACTATTCGAAGGATAGCTACAGGTCAGATGATACAACTGAGCCAACATCAGAAAGTATACCTAAAGAAAGTACATAACACTTTTTCCCTATATCTGATGGAGAAGATCAAATAACCCTACCTGTGACTCACCCAACTCAAGCACCCCTAATAACTTCAAAAGGATCAACCCCAACTTGTGATCAGTTATGAACCCTGACCTTTGATGGATCTAAATCTAAATTAGGCTGTGGTGTTGGGATTGAACTAACCAGCCTGAAAGGGAAAACATTCTTTGCTTCCTACAGGTTGCAATTTGGGTGTACTAACAACGTAACAAAGTATGAAGCTCTGGCACGGGGACTGATGTTTGCACACAAGAAGAAAGTTATAGCCCTGATGGTCAAGGGAGATTCAAAAATTGTTGTCAAGCAAGTGCGCAACCAGTACACCTGTCACAATAAAAGGCTGGCAGCATATAGAAATAGGGTATGGAATCTAATCGAAGACTTTGATGCCTTTGGGATCAGCTTAATCCCTAGAGAAGACAATCAGGTAGCTGATTCATTGGCTGTTGCTGCAAGCACCCTGGAACCTATGCAAGGCTCTAACTGCAAGAAGTTCTCAGTGGAATTAATTTCCACCCCTGCAGTTCCTGACATCACGAACTTTCAAGTCTTTGATGATGATCGACATATTCTTGCTTTCTTAGCAAGCTCAGATGTCTTTGTGGGGAAAATTATTGATGAGTCTAACAGAGATCAAGGGGATTGGAGCCCTGAGGAATGTGATACAAAGGGAGTTCTTAACCTAAATAATAATAAAATTCCCAAAGGAGTGGTGGCCTTGGAGAGAATTTTTGACTCAGATCCAAGGGCTCGAGAGAAGATATCAGTTGAGGAAAAGGGAGGCGAATATAAAACGGTTAACCTGGCCAATTCTAGCCCAGAAAGGAATGTCTATATAGGGAAGGCCTGCCCTGAAGCAATCAGGAAAGACATATTAGCGACACTTAAGGAAGATATTTCTGCAATTACTTGGGGATATGAAGAATTAAATACATTTGATGCTACTGTAATGACTCATACTATTCCCTTGAAGCCTGAAGCTAAGCCATTTCGACAGAAACAACGCCCTGTCAATGCCCTGATCGAACCATTGATCTATAAAGAAGTCCAGAAATTACTCTCTGCAAGGATAATCTTCCCTGTGCGCCATTCAACCTGGGTGGCTAACTTAGTCCTAGTTCGTAAGAAAAACGGGTAGATCAGGCTATGTGTCGACTTCAGAAATTTGAATAGAGCCTCATAAAAGGATAACTATCCGCTTCCTTCTCTGGATGAAGTCTTGCAGACTATCAATGGAGCACAGATGATGTCATTCTTGGATGGTTACTTTGGATACAATCAGGTAATGGTTGACTTTGATGACAGAATGAAGACGACTTTCACTACTAAGTGGGGGACGTTTGCATATAGAAGGATCCCATTCGGTCTGATAAATGCGGGAGCAACTTTCCAGCGCGCCATGGACATAGCTTTCAAGGATCTGATTGAAAAATGTATTATTCTTTACATAGACGACTTGACAGTGTTCTCCAAGGATCGACTCAATCATGCTGCCGACTTGGCCAAGGTTCTCCAGAGGTGTATTCAATATGGCGTCTCCTTGAATCCCAACAAGTGCATGTTCAGAGTCTCTGAAGGAAAGCTCTTGGGACATATAATTTCAGAAAGGGGAATATCAATCGATCCAGATCGAGTCGAGTCCATTCTAAAGATCACCCGACCAGGAAGCAAGAAAGAAATGAGGTCTTTCTTCGAGAAGATCAATTTCGTAAGGAGATTCATTACAGGCTTTGTAGAAATTGTAAAGCCTCTGAATGAAATGATGAAGGATGCCAAAACAAAGTGGACTGAGGAGGTAAAGGACGCATTTCTGCAAATCAAGCGATCCATTTCAGCGGCACCCATTCTCACTAGCCCTGACTACCTACGACCATTTTATATCTATTCTTTCACCTCTGAACACTCGTGTGCAGCCGTATTAACTCAATGAGGAGAAGAGTCAGGGGAGAGGCCAATCACTTTCATGAGTTCTCCCTTCAAGAACGCAGAAATCAGATACCCACTCCTGGAGAAGCAAGCTTTTGCGCTGGTCAGAGCTGTTAGGAAATTTCGACATTACATCCTTTGCAGCCAAATCATTGTTGTAGTTCCGGATGCAGCTGTGAAGTCCTTACTCATGCAGAACGAGCTGGGAGAACAAAGGGGAAAGTGGATGGCTATCTTATAGGAGTTCGATCTGGAGATATGCCCTATGAGACTAGTCAGGGGCATGGGTTTATCCAAGTCCATGGCGGATGCTGGTAACAACGTTGTTTGCCAGCAATATACGACCCAGTCCTTCTCCAACGATCCCTAGTATACTGATGTTGTCCATCTGATGCTCAACAATTGGTGTCCAGAGGGGATGAATTCAACTCAAAGGAGAGCCCTGAGACTGAAGAGTTCTCATTATATGTTCAAAGGATGGTTGCTATACAAGAGGAATTTTGAAGGACTATACTTAAGATGCCTTGATCATCAAGAGGCCAAGCAAGTGATCTCTGAATTTCATGGGAAACATGGCATAGGCCATGGTTTTGCAGATTCTCTGGTACACCAGATCCTTAGGTTTGGTTATTACGAGCCCTGTGTATTCAAGGATGCACATCAGCATGTGAGGACATGTCACACCTGCCAGGTTTCTACACCAAGGGAACGCCATTCAGCTATGCCACTGCAGCCTGTCTATGAGGTAAGGCCATTTACCCAGTGGGCACTGGATTTCATTGGGGTTATTAACCCAAACTCTACTGCAGGACATAAATTCATCTTGACTGCTACCGACTACTACACAAGATGGACAGAGGCTATACCATGCAAAAACAACACAACAGAGGTAGTAATGAAGTTCCTCACCGAATGCATCACTACAAGGTTTGGGGTACCCTTCGCTCTAGTATGTGACAATGGCTCACTCTTTTCTTCTGCTGAGTTTATTTCCTGGGCATATGATCACAAAATTGTTTTGAAATACTCTTCGAACTATTACCCACAAGGCAATGGAGTAGCAGAGTCAACTAATAAAAATCTCTTAGGGGTAATTAAGAAACTATTAGAACATAACCCTAGAGACTGGCATACCCAGCTGAGATTCGCATTATGGGCAGATAGGACTAGGATTAAGGCTGCTTTAAACACCTCACCATTCAAGCTGGTATATGGCCAAGAGCCTGCCTTTCCTATCCATCTGCAAATACCTATCCTTGAGTTCATGCAAAAATTCTACTCTAGTGACAATAGGATAGAAGTTAGATTAACTGCTTTGTTAAAATTAGAAGAACAAAGAGATGCTACTTTGCAACAATTTTTCAACCATTAGGCTGTTGTCAAACGTTGGTTTGATAAAAGAGCCAAAATCAAAGCTTTTAGGATATCAGACCTAGTGTTGCTGTGGGATAAAGCCAGTGAAAAGAAGGGCAACCACCAAAAATTTGACAAACTCTAGCTAGGTCCTTATCAAATTGTTGAGATCCTAGGGGAAAATGCTTTCAGACTGAGTAGCCTAACTGGAGAACTTGTTCCATTACCTATCAATGGGTAGTTTCTTAAGCATTATTTTGAGTCATGAAGGCTTTTAATTTATGTTCTAAATGAAAATAATTTATTGGTCTCCTATTTCTAAATAATGTGTATTTATGTAAATAGCTTCTGTGCTTTTGCTTGTAAGTAACTCTGTCCTTATGTAAATAATCTGCTGCTCTCTTTGTAAATAGTTTGTTTTTCTGTTTGTAAATTTTCTCTCTTCTTGTAAATAATTTTCTGTTTGTTTGTTTGTCCCTCTGTTCTATTATTTGTCTTGATGTTTGGTTTTCTCCTTTGTTTTTGTTCTTTGGGGGTTTATCTATTTCTTTCCATCTTGGAATGGTGGTTGATTATTTGAAGCATACTTTGGTCACTAGGAGAGAAGCGGTTTAAATATTTTCAGGTTTTCTGATCGAGTGATTTTGTCCTCAATTCGTTGTTTTATGCTTATTGTCAATAAAAGTTGTGAAAAGTCTTGAAAACAAGGTGCCAAGTAAGTAACCTTCATCAGATCCCCTGAATCTGTCACAAATCATTAAGAACATTTCCTCTTGTAAGGGTATATCTATCTTAGGATTATGGTGTTGCAAGATTTGAGTGAAAAATCCGATTCCTAAGTGCTGTCTTGAGGTCCATGGTAGTTTTCAACCCAGATCAGATGTTAAAACATCTGACATATTGAAAAAGAACTAAGTGAAATATCTGAAACTCTATGAAAAAAAGAAGAAGAAAAGAATTATCAAAAGAAAAAGAGGATTCAAAATGAATGGGTGATTCCAGTATCTCTACCGGGGCTATGGACGTCTGGTTGGCAGTAGAGCAATGCTGTGAGGAAACTAAAGGTATCTCCATCGGGGCTATAGACGCCTGATTGGCAGCGAAGCAATGCCTAGGATATCATTGCACGACAGCTAAAAGGAATCAACTCATGTAGCTCAAATCTTGCACATTGTTGCTTGAAAGATAAGGAAAACTTTATGAAAGGATGATGCACTATCAAGCACACACATAGATTCAGGGGTAGCCATTGATTTACTTACATTTGAGATTCTTACTCTACCTTGCTTGTTATAATCGACCCAACTGGAGTTGTGATGTTCATGAACCAGGAGTTTTGGGTAGCTAAATCCTTCAAATTCATGAAAATGGTTAAACCATTTTCCCAGCCGAGTCGCCATTTGTTATACCCTGCATAACCACCCCCATTTTGAGTTGGGACAAAATGGGTCCCCCTTTCTTTTTCTAGTTTCTTTTTTCTCTTGGTTACTTTCTTTCCTCTTTGGAATTCTTTTGTATTCCTCCTAATTTTGACTTTTGATCTATCTGACTTAACTCTGGCTCTGTCTCAGTTTGAGTTGGTCTTCTTGCTGAAAGTTGAATAAAATCATAGGCAACAGAATAATTTATTTTAACATGTTTCATATGCTTTGAGACTGATGCATACCTTTTATTTTGCAAGAAAAGGCCACACAAATGGTGATATTTCTCAAAGGAGTTCACTTGGAAGACTTTCCTCAACCCAGTTGGTCATAATTTCCCTTGAAGAAGAAAGTCGGCAAGACCTCCTAGATGTCTTGCCGACTACCAGTGCATTTTGTCGATATGCATTTGTGTTGCCTATCGGCAGGTCCTCGGCGATGTCACAATGATCAGAAATCATATGCAGGCATCTATCGCCAAGACATCATTCATTGTCTTGGTGATTAGGAGTTTCCTATTGGCATAAGTTTGTCTTCGGGGTGAGGTGATAGCGAAGTCTCCATGTCTCACCGACCACTGTCAAAAGGATTCATATATTGACATAAGGTTTTCTCCCCGCCAAGAAGTCTTGGCGAGTTCACGAAGTCTCACCGACTAGCAAAAAGGGGCTAACACTTCAGCGAGAGTTTGTTTTCGGGGAGATGTCTCCCCGAAAGGGCTCATGTCTTACCGATCACCGATCACCGAGAAAGGTATGCCTTTCGGCGAGAGGCCTTCACGGTGCCAAGATGTCTCAGCGAGGTCTTCGGGTCACACCGACACTGCACAAGGGGATTCTATCAGTGGTCTTCAGTGAGAGAATCAATATGTCTCAACGACCAGAAGGGTGGACTCAGGGAGATTTTCGATAAGACACAAGGTGACCGATATGATGTCTCCCCGATTCTGGTAAGTCACAGCTACCCACATGAGACTCAAGTTGCATCTCGATGAGACATAAGGCGATTTGTGGGACGTCTCACTGACCGAAGGAAGTCTCAGCGACAAGGAGGAGGCTCGCCGAGAGAAAAGTGGCTTCGGAAAAAGGTCTTGCCGACCACGGAGAGTCATGCCGACATGAAGAGAGGTCCCAACGAAACATATTGAGCTCGGCAAGAGTGAAAGAAATCGGTGAAAGGTCCTGCCGATACGAAAGTCTCAGCGACACGGAAGTGGGTCACTAGGAGTCTTGCCGAGGGAGGTCACACTGAAGCAAAAGGAGCTCGGAGAAAGCAAAAGGGAGTCGGGAAGACTCTAAGCGAATGAGGTGCCTTCGCTAGGATGTCTTACTGACATGGAAGAGTCTTGCCGAAGACAAGGAGGGCTCGGTAAGAAGAAAGGAGTTCGAGGTAAGGTCTCCCCGAAACATTATAGTCTCCCCGACATACAGAATGGGCCCGCCCGGAGGTAAGGAAGACTTCGCCATGAGGTACCAGCGACAAAAGCAACATCGACATAGTGATCTAGGATCACTAAAAGGTCTCGGCGATCACAAAGTGTCTCCCTGAAACAATAGGAGATCACCAAAAGATAACGCTCTCGACAAGATGTCTTGCCGAAGAGCAGAAGTCATGCCAGAACAAAGGAAATTGAGGAGACTCCAGAAGCATAAAGAGGTTCGATAAAAGGTCTCCCCGAGATTGAAGGAGTCTTGTCGATACAAAATGAGTTTGATGTGACTTCTGTAGCCCGCCGAAACGTCTCACCGACTGACCCAAGTCATGCCGATAGCTACTAAAGGATGAGATTGCATCGGGGAGACACGATGAGTGTCTCACCGACATGCGATACTGTTCGGACCACTTTTGACCGCCAAGGAATCCTGCGTGGCCTCTGTTCCTCCAATCAGATGAGGAAATTGACCGATTGACCATCCCTGTGTAAGAAGACCAACAGACTGGAAGCGAGATGGATCCATTCTGAGATCAAGGAAAAGATGGATCGGCTCAGGAAAAATGCAAAGACCTACAGGTAGGCCCGATGGTGCTTCCAGAAGTGGTCAACGGATAGAAGGGTCCAAAACATGAAGAAAGGAAGTTGAAGAAAAGAAACAACTGTGACTCATAGGGACAACTATGGTGATCACTGGAGGAGGCAGATTGGTATTAATGGTGATATTTTGAAACATTCAAGGCGACCCCGATAGAGTTCAAAGATGGACACAGAGACATGAGGGATTAATGCTTCAGCTACCGAAAGATCTAAAAGGCCTCTCCTGAAGACGAAGATCCTTTGTCAGCATGGACAGTGAGGCTCTGCATTAAAGACAGCATTTACTCTTCTTAGAAGGATCTGAGAGCCCACTCTCCTAGAAAGTAGATATTTTTGAAAACCCTAAAACAGTGGACAACACGTTCTTTCGATACATTCTGTATATAAGGCATTCTTGCCTCTTTGTAAAGGTTGGAACCTCTACAGTTAGAATTTTTAGAGTTAGAACTTTTAAGAGACAGTTAGGATTAGAACTTTTTTTACAGTTAGAACTTTTAGGAACAAAGTATAACCAGTAGAGTTAATTAGAGGGGATAGAAGTTGATCTTGATTCTTAGTAATGAGAGCTTCTTTTGTCTTCTCTGTTAAGAGTTAGAAACATAATAGACTGATGTATCTTTCAACTTTCGTAGTGTAAATGGAAACAACTTGGAGCCATAGATTCTCTGTACACTGGTGATTGTGCCAGCTTTGTAAATATTGCTTATCTGTTTTACTGACAGTAGAAGCAATCAAAATTTAATCTACTTCATAGTGTGTTCCTGAATGATATTTGTCTGAAGTTGATCATTTGATTTGTGAAGTCTTCAAGGAATGAAATGTTATATTATGTTTTGTTTAAAGGGTAACTTAAAAATCTGTTATTGAAATCTGCATTGTGAATGAATGAGACTGTGTGTCAATCACAAGTTTATTTTGTTCTGCAGTTTTAGTTTATAATTCCTTGAAGTTAACAAATTTGGTTAAAAATTAGATGAATTATTGTTCTTTTCTGTCCCAAAACCCTGATCTATCTTTTGTTGTTTCTTTAAAAACCCTGTTAAATTAGGTTTTATTTCATGCTTGATCTTAGAACTATCCAGAAGCTCAACACCAGCAGGCCCCTTAAACATTACTGTTACATTGGCCAACTGAGGGACATCAGCACAGTTGAGAACCAACTACAAGGACCTTGGGAGCTAAGATATCCATATGATCATCTTTCTCTTTCAGAAGAAATAGAGTAGCAATATTTTGTTTGCATGTTGCTGTGCCAAAAGAGACCTCAACAGAGACTGGCTCACTAATTATATGTTGCTCTCTATTGGCTACCTTTAAGTTGGTATTCTCTATTGGTGTTTGAAGTCATGCATTTAGGACTGTCATTGATGCATTTATGACTATAGGTTATACTTAATATTGTCAACTTAAGAAAAGAACAACATCAATTGCTGGTGCAAGTGTTTAGTGGTATGATAAACATTGGTTGTTGGTGCATTTTCTGGTTCTCAATCTTCTCTTTCTTTTCCATTTTGTAGATTTCTTAGATTCTTATATGCTACATGTTTTATGTTAATTATTTTAGTGATATATTTGAAATTTATACATAGGATCATCGAGAGATGAGAAAGTAGCGAAAGATGGGCCACATCACCATTGTAGGACCTTCAATCGATCTACTTATAACATGCATGAAGGTGATGATAGATCTCGTCAGAAGTTGTATGTCTGATATTATTCAGTTATTGGTATTTTAATGATTTTTATGTGAATCCATATCTAAAATTTCTAGGCTTTTGTAGGTTTTTTGTGGACCAAATTCCAGTGAGAGTATGCAACCACGTAGAGGCTACTATCCATGTGTTTCTAAGGGAGCAGGGGATGTACATGTTTTGAAGCATTTTGGAATGCAAATAACGGGGCCACCTGAGGTGGATTAGAGAAAAGAAACTGGGCAACAACTCCTTTTGTTTCTTCTTGTACAATATATTTCATGATCTGGGCTGCAAATGGGAGGATTATTTCCTTGCATGTATTGCTACAAGTATTGAGAAATGGGAGGATTTTCAAGATGTTCTTCCATCACTATTGTAATATTTGTTATTGACTTAGTGTATTTTTTGATGTACAAAAGTTATGAGAAATTAATACATGCAAATGTGTATATTCCTTAATATATGCCTCAATTAAATGTGTATATTACATTTAAAGTTAGTTGTAATGGTTTATTGTTTACATTTAAAGTTGTCTTGAAGGAAAAGCATGTGGATTTATGATAAAATTTGAAACAATGTCTTATATTGTACAAAGGCATATTTTCTTGCTCTTCTATAAACCCTAGAACTCCTTCCATCATTATTATTTGACATTAAAACTTGATCAACTCTTCCTCATTTAGTATGCTTTAACTCAAGGATAAAGTTTGCATCAAAAGGCTGTGAACTTACCTCTCCAATTAATATGTCCCCACTATATCACGATGATTCTCAACCCTTTTTCTATGTCTCAGGTTATTACTTCATCATGAGACCCCATTTCTATGAGGCATACATTGCCCCTACCTTGTCAACCCTACTAAATTGGCAAGCTAGTGAGCTCATTAGCTTGCGAAGCTCACTAGGGTTGACAAGGTAGGGGCAACGTATGCCTCATAGAAATGGGGTCTCACGGTGATGTAAATCACCATGAGACCACATTTCTATGAGGCATACGCCGCCCCTACCTTTTACCTATAAATGTGTATCCACTATAGTGAAAAATGTTGAATGGAAAAGTTTTAGTAATAGAATTTTAAACAACTTGGAGCCCACCTAATATGAACTTTTTAAAAATTTAATGAATTGCTTTCACATGTGACTAAAGAATATATAACATTGCTAAACCCATATTAGAATTTTCATATAAGTGTCACTTTCAAGTCAAATGTAAGTAATTTCTCCTCTAAAGATTCACTATATAATCCTTTTTCCCCATGTTCTTGGATGTCATTCTTGTAATTTTTAATCAATGTCATTCTATAGCCAATGCTTTTTACTTTTCAATACATTAGACAGAGGGTAAACCAAATCTTGGATGCTAGAGATGGTCAAATTTTGTCTAAGGAAAGAAAAAGTGGAGGAAATGAATCAAGCAAGTGGATTTTTTCCAAATTTTCCAAGTGGAGGAGATGACTCAAGTGAGTGGCTTTTACCAGATTTTCGAAAAGGACGAAGTACCAAAAAGTGGCAAAGACCTCAAAGTGTGCTCATTTGTTTGGAAAGCCACTTCCAAATGATAAAATTGGTTAAGTATAGGATGCAGTGGCAAAAAAAATCCCATAACATGCTTTGTTAGGCTTGAAATTTATTTAAGTTTTAAAAAGTTGTGAAGAGCATCAAAACATACAATTTTGTGTGTGTTAGCCATGGTAACATCCTTAAGGC
This sequence comes from Sequoia sempervirens, assembly GCA_007258455.2. Classification (NCBI taxonomy): domain Eukaryota; kingdom Viridiplantae; phylum Streptophyta; class Pinopsida; order Cupressales; family Cupressaceae; genus Sequoia; species Sequoia sempervirens. The sequence continues at coordinate 25,391 of VDFB02178808.1, forward strand.
ATGCTATTTTCGAGTAGGAGCCAAAAAAATTGAAATTTGACTTGGGGAAGGAGTTTTGGTGAAGAACATCAAAACATATTATCTTCTAATTAGAAAAAAATGTGACAAGTTAAAGTGACAAACATTTTTAGAGCACAAGATTTTGCCAAGTGAAACACCCTGAAAAGTATTAAAAAAGTGCACACTTTACATGCTATGGCCACACTTTTAGGCGCACATTTTTCCTTCATTATTAGGACTCAAAATTAGATTTTTTTCAAGAAATTAAAATGTATTTCTAAATTCTATAATTGGTGAAGGATTGGGTTGCAGGTTCTTGGATTCGACTCTATCGAATTGGCAAGCTAGTGAGCTCACTAGCTTGCCAATTTAGTAGGTTTGATAAGGTAGGGGCAGTGTATACCTTATAGAAATGGGGTCTCACGGTGATTTACTCACTAGCTTGCCAATATAGTACAATTGACAAGGTAGGGGCAGCGTATGCCTCATAGAAATGGGGTCTCACAGTGATGTACATCACCGTGAGACACCATTTCTATGAGGCATACTCTGCCCCTACCTTGTCATCTACTCCAACAAGCCAAAGTTTAGTGGGATAACACCTTTTCCCATCTCAAATAAATCTATAAATCTATCCTTCCAGTTAATTGAGATAACAAATATATCTTGAGGACAAGACATAGTTTTGAAAGGAGGGATGATGTTAGTGAGGAAAAGAGTATATTACAGAGATAGAGTAGGAAAACCTACAATAAACCACCACAAATAGGTTACAAAGCTCCTAGTCGACAAGTCATCCCTAGGAAGAGATACATTTTATAAGGGACTCATCCCACTAGAAAAATATTTGTATAGATTAGAATATAATGTAACAAATTAAGATATAACTCGAGGAATATATGAAGGAATATAAATAAGTGGAGTAGATAGAAGGAATATAATATTGTAAAGTACAAGACATCCAATAGAATGATGGGAATGTAATATTAGTTATATCAATATATGAAAGTTGAATAATGACCACATAATATATTATGAATGTGATCTAATTTTTGTTTAGAGTTATTCTTTTATCTTGTTTGGTTTTGTAACATAGATTAATCTCTAATCCCTCTCCTACTAGTGAGTCTAGTGTATAGATACAACGCCTAGAGAAAACTCAGGGCACAAAAATCTAATTTGTGATTCCCCACTTTACTTTCTAACATAGAGGTTGGTACATTTTTCTTACTCAAAATATTTGAGATGTAAGTTCAAGCATAGTTATTTTATTGACACCTAGCTCATAATTGATTGGTATACCAAGCTTCTTTTTGGTAGCATCCACTTCGATAGTGTTTAAGGGTTCCAAATATCCCTTGTAGACATAGTTTTCTCCTAATTAAAGAAATTAAATCTCTTGAAAAGGCATGGAATGAATAATATTCATTTTTTGAGTAAAGGGTCTTCCTAATAATAGGTTGTACCTTATGTCCTTGTCAATTATATGAAATATCATTGAGACCATTTTGTGTGTAGTAGAATTTGGAAGCTTCTTGAAAACTATAGCATTGAGGTTATCATAAAATTTTAGGGTGTCCCTTTAGGCTATAATATTCATATTCTCATACCCCATTATAACTCTTTGAGATTGTAATAACCATTGATGGTTACTAATCATTATTTTTCTTCTTTTATTCTCTCCCTATTATAACTAACACCAATTGACTAACTTATTAAAACTTCACTACTAAAATGAATCAGCCTAATGATTATATATCAATATCAATATAGCATTTAGTCTATTCAAATAAACACTTGTAATGAGATTTACTCAAAATTTGAAATTTATTGCTGCCCTCAAACATTTGTAATTCATGCAATATAATCCTTTAACAGTCCAAATTTCAAAAAGGGAAGCAATCTTTCACAGCCTATTACCTGTATATTGTGTCAATTACAGGCATTCCATTTGAGGCATCAGGATCATGTAGGGAACCTCTACAATAACCTCTCTTGGTTTTTGTTATCTCAGAGTCATTTTTTTGTGGTGTCTAATTTTGACTTGATGGAAAAAGTGTCAATTGCAAGTAATGTAAAGTTGCAAAGTGGTGCAACTTTCATTTTGAAACTCCTGTGACCAAATGGACTATTCCAACATGTCCAAATGGGTATATTTACACTAGGTATGGTCCTATTTTGCACCCAAACACACCGACTCGCTCTTAGCTACGTTCAACCGACTCGATATCTTAAGGGTCCAAAGTGCAAAAGGACAAATATCTTTGACGGGATATTACTCAGAAACCGTGACACTTACGAACTCTATGTATGAGCCTATAGGATCACGTTAGGCCCTTCTATAATAACCTATCTCGGTTTTTGTTATTTCAGAGTCATTTTTTCGTGGTTTCCAGTTTTCACTTGATGGAAAAAGTGTCAAATGCAAGTAGTGTAAAGTTGTAAAGTGGTGCAACTTTCGTTATGCACCTCATGTGACCAAATGAAATATTCTAACGTGTTTGTATGGGTACGTTTATGCTAGGCATGGTCCTCTTTCACACCCAAACATGCTGAATCACTCTGAGCTACATTCAACCAGTTGAATCCCTTATGAGTCTGAAGTGCAAGATGGCTGCAATCTTCAGCATGTCGTTACTTGGACACTGTGATGCTTAAAAAATTCTCATATGATCCTATGAGATCATTTTGGGCCCCTCTACAATTACCTCTCTTTGTTTTGCTATTTCAGAGGCATTTTCCTATGGTGGAAAATTTTCACTTGGGGAAAAAGTTGTCAAATACAAGTAGTTGAAAGTTGCAAAGTGGCGCAACTTTCGTTCTGCAACTCGTGTGACCAAATGAACTATTTTGATGTGTTTGGGTGGGTATGTTTACATTAGGCATGGTCTTCTTTCGCACCCAAACACATTGAATCACTCTAAGTTGCATTCAATCGGCATAATCCTGTAAGAGTCCAAAATGTAAAATGGTTGTAAAATTCAGCATGTTGTTACTCGGATCTGTGATGCTTAGAAAATTATCTTCTAAGCCTATGGGATCGCGTTCGGCCCCTCTACAATAACCTCTCTTGATTTTCGCTTGGGGAAAAAGTTGTCAAATGCAAGTAGTTGAAAGTTGCAAAGTGGTGCAACTTTCGTTCTACAACTCATGTGACCAAAAAAAATGTTATGATGTGTCTAGGTGGGTACGTTTACGCTAGGAATGGTCCTCTTTTGCACCTAAACATGTTGAATCACTCTGAGCTACATTCAATTGACATAATCCCTTAAGAGTCCAAAGTGCAAAATGACTGCAAAATTTAGAATGTTGTTACTTGGATACCATGACACTTAGAAAATTCTTGTCTGAGCCTATATGATTGAGTTAGGCCCCTCTACAATAAACTATCTTGGTTTTTGCTATCTCGAAGGCCTTTTCTCGTGGTGGCGAATTTTCGCTTGAGAAAAAAGTTGTCAAATGCAAGTAGTTGAAAGTTGCAAAGTGGTGCAACTTTCGTTTTGCAACTTGTGTGACCAAACAAACTATTCCGACACATCTAGGTGGGTACATTTATGTTAGGAATGGTTCTATTTTGCACCCAAACATGCTAAATTGATTTGAGCTATATTCAACCGACATAATCCCTTAAGAGTCCAAAGTGCAAAAAGGTTACAAACTTCAAAATGTTGTTAGTCAGATACCGTGACGCTTATAAACTTCTCATCTAATCTTATGGGATCACGTTGGGCCCCTCTACAATAACCTCTCTTGGTTTTTCTATCTCGGAGGCCTTTTCCTGTGGTGGTGAATTTTCACTAGGGGAAAAAGTTATCAAATGCAAGTAGTACAAAGTTGCAAAGTGGTACAACTTTCGTTTTGCAGCTCGTGTGACCAAAAAAATTATTCTGACACGTCTAGGTGGGTATGTTTATGCTAGAAACAGTCTTCTTTCGTGCCCAAACATGTTGAATCACTTTGAGCTACATTCAACCGACATAATCCTTTAAGAGTTCAAAGTACAAAATAGCTACAAACTTTAGCATGTTGTTACTAGGATATCGTGATGCTTAGAAAATTCTCGTCTAAAGCTATGGGATCACGTTGTGTAAAGCTCGAAAGATGAAGTTCATTAAAGCATATATGTTTCCAAAAACTCATTACATTTCAAATAAAGTAAAAGTAAATGATGCAAATAATGAGATCTTCCCAAAAGAGCTCAAGAGCAAAAGTAGTAATAAGTTTCATTTCATGTATCCAAAAAAGTACATTACAACTACATCAAGGATATTTACATCGATACATATGCATATGATAAAAGCGCATCCATGAGTTTCCATAAATTCATTCATATTCAAATGAGATCAATAACTTTCAATCAATACATTTATTTGAATGTTATATCAAAATATTTCATTCAACACATCTATTTCAATGTTACAATAATGAAGGGGTTGGGGCCCTAGCTCGGTTGGATAAATCTTTCCTGTTGCAGGAGGTTGGTCATGAGGTCTAGTCTCCCCAACCCTTGTGGTACCGAAGGGCGTTTCGTGCCAGCGCCGCTGGTCACGTTAAAAAGTTTACCAGGCGCACTGCAGTTTATAGGGGGTTGTGCTACCTGATTCCTGTAGTCTAAAAAAAATAAAAATAAAAATGTTACAATAATGAATGTCAATTAAAATTTCTTTTACAAGTGGGCCATACAAGCCTTCCAAAATTAATACATGAATACATCTATAGCATAAGAAACTCTGAACCTAAACCGCTGTGACACCACTGGTCTTCTTGCAAGCTAGGGCCAAGAGTGTGATTAAGGCGCCTTTTCCGCCCAACCACAAAGTGAATGACTTCCCCGAGTTTCTTCCTAACTCGAAGAAATCCTTGGCCCTGCACGAGGAGCCTAGCAACCTGAAACAACAAAGCAGGAGAGAACTCTCAATGCAAGCCTGATGCCTAAATGCATTCCTAACATGAGAATAACATATTTCTTGCAAATAGGAGGTGGCAGAGACCTATATACATTTATTTCTAGGCTTTTATTTCTATCTATTTCAATGGTGCATGTGATTGGCCAAGCACAAATAAAATAAATGATAGTTTTAGAAAAGGTAAAACTACCGTCTCTATGGGTCCACCTTTGGAATCCTGTCTCAGAAGTTTCTCAAAAAAATAGTAAATAATGCATTTTCCATCTATAGTTTTCATTCAATTATAGATATTTCTAATTCAAAGGAATTCCATCACAATTCAATGTACACACAAAGATTTCCAAATAGCTTTTCATAAAGACACTCTGTTTGAGAGATATTTCCATACAATTTATATTGAAAGTCACTAAGCAATCTAAAATCAATCTTTTGTAAAGAGCATGCTTAAACCCACAAGTTATGTTTTTTTATTTAAATAATTTGATCAAAGTAAGTAATTTTGATAAGTTCAGAAAAAGAAAACTACTCTATTCAGCCTAATAAGTATGGGGTAAAATCATAGTTTACAGATTACTTTCCTATTTAATAGGAATATGTCTACACTTTTATGAAAAAATAATAAGTTAAATTTAAAGAAAAGAAAGCAATTTCGCTCACATTTATTCAGAGTTACATAATTCAGGTTGGCAACTAATCACTCTCCCAGTGGAGATAATATCAATAATATCATCTCATTAAGGTGCAATAATATATTTATATATATCTTTTTGTGTTTTATATTAAGAAAATTCACTAGTTTATAAATACATTTTCTGTAGAATATGTTTGCTAACTAATAAAATATTCATCTTTAGCTCTTTATATAGTCTTATATATATTTCATTAAGTTTTAGAATGATGAATGGAAATATAGATATCCAAATTTGTATATGAATACATATTTCCTACTGTAAATAGAGTTATATATATGTATATATTTTATATCTCTATAAGTTTTTAGATATGAAAGTTTATCACCTAGATTTGTATGTGTTTATTGCATATATATATATACACACAATAAATTTATAAATGAATATGTTATATACATATAAACATATACACAATGCTACATTTTCTGTATAATATCAATGATAATGAGTAAACGTTTCCTGAGGTATACAGAGATATATGTGTCTGTATATATATATATATATACACCTAATTCATAGTTATCAAACAACAAAAATTTCAAAAGAATTCAAATGTAAGTTTTAGAGAAAACTCTATCAAGTAAGAAGAACATAGTTTATACCCAATGGGGGACTGACCCATGGGGAAGGCGCTACCTGTGAGGGGACAACGCCACCTCCACAGGCCATGGCCTGTGGAGGGCGTTGTCCCTCCAGAGCACAACTCCCTTCCTCCATGGGACAGGGCTGGGGTATAGCCCCAATTCATAATTTCTTACTTCATTAAAATACAAGACTCCAATGAATAACATTAAGTCTATTGTTGCATTCCTAGAAGCTTTAAAAATTGGGTATATATATATTTATATACATGTATAGGGTAGTATGTGTATATAAATATGTATATATATATATGTACATGTATATATTTATATTTCAGAATTTTTGTATAAAGATTTAATAATCAAAAACAAAATTATGGACCACGATTTGCTAAGGAAAGAAGCCCTAATCTAATAATGGAGAAGTTGTACAAATTCTTTCAAATGCATACAAAAGAATGGGAAATTTCCACCAATTTCATAGTTTTGCAAACAACTTCAAACATTTGAAATTCAATCTTTCAACAATACTATTAAACACTTGGGAATTAAATTCATGGAAAGAGAATTAGAAACTTGGATATTTCACTTCTAGTTATAGTTGCTCTCTAGTCAATTCTTCTCTTTGCTTCTTCTGGAACTTGTTTTTTGAAAGAGCTTCTTCTGGAACTTGTTTTTTGAAAGAGCTTCTTCTTCTCCTCTCCTTTTTTGTTACTTTACTAACTCCTTTTTCCTACTATTTCCAAAATCCTTCTGAAACTTTTTGATAAAATAAGCATTTACTTGGTAGCCATTAGAGCTAATTTGCAGAGCATATTTTCAAGAACCGTTATCTCTCTCAGAAACTCTTTTCCCTTAATAAAGTTTTTCCTTTTTCCGTTTCTAAACCTAATCTTTTAAAAAAAAAAAAAATTAAAATAAAAAACAAGGTATAACTTATCTTTTTCCATTTCCCGTGCTCAGATGAAAAATATAAAATAATATTCAATTTAGTTGCAAATAAATCCCCTTTTCGGAAAATATTTACCCAAAACTAATTCTAATTTTACAATGTTAATATTTATCCAATAATTAAATATATATCTTCTAACTATTAGTTAATTTATTAACTCAAAAATCAACACAAGTTAAAAGAAGGATATATGAACTAGGTAACGCTTGAAAGATGAAGTTCATTAAAGCATATATGTTGCCAGACTCATTACATTTCAAATAAAGTAAAAGTAAATGATGCAAATAATGAGAGCTTCCCAAAAGAGCTCAAGAGAAAAAGTAGTAATAAGTTTCATTTCATGTATCCAAATAAGTACATTGCATCTACATCAAGGATCTTTACATCGATACATATGCATATGATAAAAGCGCATCAATGAGTTTCCATAAATTCATTCATATTCAAATGAAATCAATAAATTTCAATCAATACATCTATTTCAATGTTACATCAAAATATTTCATTCAATACATCTATTTCAATGTTACAATAATGAATGTCAATTAAAGTTGTTTTTACAAGTGGGCCATACAAGCCTTCCAAAAATAATACATGAATACATCTATAGCATAAGAAACTCTGAACCTCAACCACCGTGACACCACTGGTCTTCTTGTAAGTTGGGGCCAAGAGTGTGATTAAGGCGCCTTTTCCGCCCAACCACAAAGTGCATGACTTCCCCGGGTTCTTCCTAACTCGAAGAAATCCCTGGCCCTGCACAAGGAGCTTAGCAACCTAAAACAACAAAGCAGGAGGGAACTCTCGATGCAAGCTTGATGCCTATATGCATTCCTAACATGAGAATAACATATTTCTTGCAAACAGGAGGTGGCAGAGACCTATATACATTTATTTCTAGGCTTTTATTTCCATCTATTTCAATGGTGCATGTGATTGGCCAAGCATAAATGAAATAAATGATAGTTTTAGAAAAGGTAAAATTACCGTCTCTGTGGGTCCACCTTCAGCATCCTGTCCCAGAAGTTTCTCAAAAAAATAGTAAATAATGCATTTTCCATCTATAGTTTTCATTCAATTATAGACATTTCTACTTCAAAGGAATTCCATCACAATTCAATGTACACACAAAGATTGCCAAATAGCTTTTCATAAACACACTCTGTTTGAGAGATATTTCCATACAATTTATATTGAAAGTCACTAAGCAATCTAAAATAAATCTTTTGTAAAGAGCATGCTTAAACCCACAAGTTTTATTTTTTTATTTAAATAATTTGATCAAAGTAAGTAATTTTGATAAGTTTAGAAAAAGAAAACTACTCTATTCAGCCTAATAAGTATGGGGTAAAATCATAGTTTACATATTACTTTCCTATTTAATAGGAATATGTCTACACTTTTATGAAAAGAATAATAAGTTAAATTTAAAGAAAAGAAAGCAATTTCGCTCACATTTATTCAAAGTTACATAATTCAGGTTGGCAACTAATCACTCTCCCAGTGGAGATAATATCAATAATATCATCTAATTAAGGTGCAATAATATATTTATATATATCTTTTTGTGTTTTATATTAAGAAAATTCACTAGTTTATAAATACATTTTATGTAGAATACGTTTGCTAACTAATAAAATATCCATCTTTAGCTCTTTATATAGTCTTATATATATTTCATTAAGTTTTACAATGATGAATGACAATATAGATATCCAGATTTGTATATGAATACATATTTTCTACTGTAAATAGAGTTATATATATGTATATATTTTACATCTCTCTAAGTTCTTAGATATAAAAGTTTATCACCCAAATTTGTATATGTGTTTATTATATATATATATACATAATAAATTTATAAATGAATATGTTATATACATATATACATATACACAATGCTGCATTTTCTGCATAATATCAATGATAATGAGTAAATGTTTCCTGAGGTATATATATATATATATATACATATATATATATATATATATATATATATATATATATATATATATATATATATATATATATATATATATATATATATATATGTATATATATATATATATATATATATATGTATATATATACATATATACATATATATATACATATATATATATATATATATATATACATATGTATATATATATGTACATATATATGTACATATATATATACATATATATATATATATATGTATATGTACATATATACATATATATATGTATGTACATATGTATATACATATATATATATATATATGTACATATATATGTACACATATATATATGTATATACATATGTATATATATATATATATATATATATATATATATATATATATATATATATATATATATACCTAATTCATAGTTATCAAACAACAAAAATTCCAAAAGAATTCAAACGTAAGTTTTAGAGAAAACTCTGTCAAGTAAGGAAAACATAGTTTATACCCAACGGGGGGCTGACAACTCTCCCCATGGGGAAGGCACTACCTGTGAGGGGGCAGCGCCACCTCCATAGGCCACGGCTTGTGGAGGGCACTGTCCCTCCACAATGCAACTCCCTTCCTCCATGGGACGGGGCTGGTGTATAGCCCCAATTCACAATTTCTTACTTCATTAAAATACAAGACTCCAATGAATAGCATTCAATCTATTGTTGCGTTCCCAGAAGCTTTAAAAATTGGGTATATATATATTTATATACATGTACAGGGGAGTATGTGTATATAAATATATATATATATATATATATATATATGTACATATATATATATATATTTATATTTCAGAATTTATGTATAAAGATTTAATAATCAGAAACAAAATTATGGACCACGATTTGTTAAGGAAAGAAGCCCTAATATGATAACGGAGAAGTTGTGCAATTTTTTTCAAATGCATACAAAAGAATGGGAAATTTCCACCAATTTCACAGTTTTGCAAACAACTTCAAACACTTGAAATTCAATCTTTCAACAATACTATTATATTTCAAACACTTGGGAATTAAATTGATGGAAAGAGAATTAGAAACCTAGATACTTCGCTTTCGGTTGTAGTTTCTCTCAAGTCAATTCTTCTCTTTGCTTCTTCTAGAACTTGTTTTCTGAAAGAGCTTCTTCTTCTCCTCTCCTTTTCTGTTACTTTACTAACTCCTTTTTCCTACTATTTCCAAAATCCTTTTGAAACTTTTTGATAAAATAAGCATTTACTTGGCAGCCATTAGAGCTAATTTGCAGAGCATATTTTCAAGAAGATTTTCAAGAACCGTTATCTCTCTCGGAAACTCTTTTTCCTTAATAAAGTTTTTCCTTTTTCCATTTCCCGTGCTCAGATGAAAAATATAAAATAATATTTAATTTAGTTGCAAATAAATCCCCTTTTCGGAAAATGTTTACCCAAAACTAATTCTAATTTTACAATGTTAATATTTATCCAATAATTAAATATATATCTTCTAACTATTAGTTAATTTATTAACTCAAAATCAACACAAGTTAAAAGAAGTATAACATACTCACTCAGATTTTAACATGCAAAATCATTTAAAAACCAAAGTCTATAATTAAACTATGATTATAATTAATTCTTTTACTTCATCGTGCTTATATTTCAATATTTATTTAATTTGACTAATTATTATTTAATTTACAAATAATCAAAACAATCAAACTAAAATTGTCATTCCTAAATGCAATCTACATGAATCTAAGTGCTTGTGTGTGATTGAGAGGATAGCCTGCTTTATCCTGTCAAGAAGCTAACCTCCTCTTCTTAATCACACCCTCGGTCTTCGACCACCTCCATCTCAAGTGCACTCGGGCACACAACAATAAACTGGATTAGTATCCCATAAAGATATAAATCAAAACAATATAATACTTTAATTCAAATATTTCTATTCTATTTTGCTTCATCTTCAAAGTAGAACACATTCAATACTATTCAACTTTTCATAATTTAAGCAAACACTTTCATATATCACCACACCAAAACACCATAGTATTCATTATTACTCTACCGCACACATCATATCATATAACAAATCCACAAAAAACCAAAAACAACCTGCATCAGAGTCCGAGACGTGACACGTTGGGCCTCTCTACAATAACCTCTCTTGATTTTTTCTATCTCAAAGGCCTTTTCCCATGGTGGTGAATTTTCACTTGGGGAAAAAATTTGTCAAATGCAAGTAGTTGAAAGTTGCAAAGTGGTGCAACTTTCGTTCTGCAACTTGTGTGACCAAACAAACTATTTTGACGCATCTGAGTGGGTATGTTTATGCCAGGAGTGGTCCTCTTTCACACCCAAACATGTTGAATCGCTCCAAGCTACATTCAACCAATAGAATCCCTTAAGAGTCCAAAGTGCAAAATGGATGCAATCTTCAACATGTTGTTACTCAGATACCGTGATGCCTAGAAACTTCTAGTCTGAGCCTATGGGTTCGTGTTGGTCCCCTCTACAATAACCTCTTAGTTTTTGCTATCTCGGAGGTGTTTTCCCATGGTGGCGACTTTTCGCTTGGAGAAAAAGTTGTCAAATGCAAGTAGCGCAAAGTTGCAAAGTGGTAAAACTTTCGCTCTACAACTCATGTGACCAATTGAACTGTTCTAATGCATTTGGGTGGGTATTTTTATGCTAAGAATGGTCCTCTTTCACACCCAAACACATTGAATCACTCCAAGCTATATTCAACCGACTGAATCCCTTAAGAGTCCAAAGTGCAAAATGGCTGCAAACTTCAACATGTTGTTACTCAGATATTGTAACGCTTTGAAAATTATTATTTGAGCTTATGAGATTGTATTGGGTCCCTCTACAATAACCTCTCTTGGTTTTTTCTATCTCAGAGGCCATTTCTCGTGGTGGCAAATTTTCACTTGGGGAAAAGTTGTCAAATGCAAGTAGTTGAAAGTTGCAAAGTGGTGCAACTTTTGTTCTGCAACTTGTGTGACCAAATGAACTGTTCCAATGCATACGGGTGGGTACGTTTACACTAGGCATGGTCCTCTTTCACACCCTAACACGCTGAATCGCTCTGAGCTACATTCAACTGATAGAATCCCTTAAGAGTCCAAGGTGCAAAATGGCTGCAAACTTCAACATGTTGTTGCTCAAATACCGTGACACTTATAAACTTTTCATCTGAGCCTATGAGTTTGTGTTGGTCTCTTCTACAATAACCTCTCTCAATTTTTGCTATCTCGAAGGCATTTTCCCGTGGTGGCGACTTTTTACTTGGAGAAAAAGTTGTCAAATTCAAGTAGTGCAAAGTGGTGCAACTCTCGTTCTGCAACTTGTGTGAGAATACAAACTATTCTGACATGTCTAGGTGGGTACGCTTATGCTAGGCACGGTCCTCTTTTGCACCCGAACATGCCGAATCACTCTGATCTACGTTCAATCGACTGAATCCCTTAAGAATTTGAACTGCAGTTGTTGTCACCAAATAGTGAACCCTTGTTGAGATGAAAAACTTAGCCTACTAGTGAAACATTGGATCCGGATATTCAATATCCATGATGTATGGTTTTTCTTGCTCTAGAGTTATAAAACATGATGTGACAACAGTTATAGGACCATGTTTTTCAATGATTTGTCATGTTATTGTAAGCATAGAAAATGGAAGGAGGCTTTTTAACTTATTTAAATGATGAATATGGGATAAATGTGATAATTGCACATGGGTGATGCATCCAGAAATGAATCTTATATTATTGTTCATACACATCTAATATCTTCAGAATATCATTAAAACTGACTTGTGCATTGATTTCATTTAATGAGATGTCAAGTGTTGTGATATTAGCAGATGCAAATAAATTTTGTTGGTTGGATCAACAACTATTATGTGTTTTGATGCACATTCATACAAGTTCATAGAGGTATATATATGCCCATGAGGTTTGAAACATCCACTTGTTCTATAGATGAAAATTCAATGATTGCCAAGCTTTAGAATCAAAACCATTAGTTGGTGGATGCTAGCCTCAACCATGAATTAAAAGCAATACATTTTGCTATGATATTTTTCTATGGGAAGGAGCTCTTACGGTTCATTTGAAACCTTTTGGTGTTAAAGTCCTTGCCACTATACAATAATAGAACTCAAGAAGCATGGAGCATACACACAAATACATGAAGTAGACACATGAATCATGAAGAATACACATGAACACATGAATTATACATTGGAAGCATGAAGAATACACATGCATAAACACAATATACATGAAGTATACACATGAATAAGTGAAGCATACATGTGAATAAGTGAGGCAAAAGTAATTGAAGCATTGCAAAGGATACAAACCGCTAGGAATGGAGCTTATTTACACAATACACATTAGATGGAGCTTATTGAGCAATCAACAATAATTAATTAAGCATTAGATGTAAACAAAATCCATGCCTACAACATTCAAGTATACAATTTACACAATACTCATGATAACATCATTCAAGAATGGTAGTAGCAAAATAAGATTTTCTTTAATCAAAAGTCGTAAGGCTATACAATGATATATATTGATAAAATTATATACAATATATCCAAAAAATCCATACAAACTTAGTACAAAAGAGCCATATGGACATAAAATGTCACGTATATATCGATAGTACAAAATATATGTTCCAAAATGCCACATAGGCATACAACAAATGACCCAAATACATAGTCATTTCCCTCTAGGGGAAGGAAAAAGATCTTGTGCTGCCTTCAAAATTTGGCTAAATGGAGTGCCTATTGGTTCTCTTGTCTTTCAAACATGCTCACTAGTCCTCCTCTTTTCACTATGGACCTTCAACTGATACAATAAAAAGTAAAGATGTTAATACATAGAAATTGAGTTGTGGAATGACATATAACAAAATATAATCACTTACTGTATACATATAGTCATCATGCACATTTATAGCATTACCACGTCCACGATATGGAGTAAAACCACATGTAGCAACCATCAAGATAGAAATTAAACTACATAAAATTATTGTGAAAATTTTCTATAATAGACCATAAAGGAGAAAATATAATGTCAAATCAACTAATCTGTTGCATACCTCTCTCAATGGATTAGAACTGGCTATTGCTGCAACAACTCCATGGTCCATCGTGCCACCAATATCACCAGGGTTGTCTGATGTCAAAAACTACAAATGAGACAACATATCTAACAATAATATAAAGAAGTTCAGGTAGTCCCTTTATAACTGTCATAAATGAAAGAGTAAATGGTTGGCCTTAGTTGAGACTACAGTATAGTGCTTATAGATCACATAATGGTGAAAGTACTAAGTCCACTGGGATAGTCCAAACTCTTGCAAATGCCAAAGTTTAGTGCTCATTGAGATTCGTATTGCATATGCTGATGAACTTATGTTAATGAGGGCATGCTGTCAACATAGTGATAATGCTACAATGAAGTTCACATGAATGAAGTGAGGATTACTATGTTACTAGCAGCTTTCAAAGGGATAATGGAACATACGATGAATTAGGATGTGTCTAGGGTTTTACTATAGCACATGAAGTTGGTTGTTGAGGTGTGCAACAGTAATGGAGAAGACAACTTTGGTAAATAATGAGTGGAAGGAAATATTTCTTCTAACAGTGCATAGGATAAAATTTGGATGGAGGTGCTATAGCATAGAAGGGATAAAGAGACAAGACCAATAGGGGATAATGGAACATATGGTGAAATAATAGAGGGTACAATGGGATGAGAGTCGAATGTGATAATGGAACATGGGATGGACTATAATAAATTAATGGGATGGGCTAGGATGGGATAACAAAATATAGCATGAACTATTAGAGGTTAATGGGATGGGATTAGGAGGGAATAAAGGAACATAGGGTGAATTAGGGAAAGATAGTGGGACAAGACCAAGAGGGGATAATGGAACATAAGGTGAAATAAGAGAGGGTAATGGGATGGGAATAGAAGGGGTTAATGGAACATAGGATGGACTAGTATAGATTGATGGGATGGTCTAGGATGGGATAAGAAAATATAGGGTGGAAAATTAGAGGTTAATGGGATGTGATTAGTAGGGAATAATGCAACATAGGGTGAATTAGGAGGTGTCTAGGGTTTGGCTATAGTAGATGAAGTGCGAATTTGACCTTTGTGTAGTAATAATAGAGAAGAGTTATCTGGGATGAAACATGGATAAAGATGGTATAACATATAATGGATAAATGAACACAGGGTGGAACATAGGGGATCATGGAACATCTAGGGTTAAATAATAATGGGTACAATAAAATGAGAGTAGAAGGGCATAATGACACATAGGATGAACTAGAAGATATTACTGCGATGGGCTAGGAGGGGATCATGAAAAATAGGGTGAACTATTAAATGTTAATGGGATGGGATTAGGAATGAATAAAGGAACAAAAAGTGAATTAGGAGAAGATAATGCGACATGATGAAGAGGGGATGATGGAACATAGAATGGACTAGTAGAGATTAATTGGATTAGCTAGGATGGGATAATAAAATATTTTAAAGGTGAACTATACTAAAGGTTAATGGGAAGTAATTAGGAGGGAATATTAGACCATAAAGTGAATTAGGCAGTGTCTAAGGTTTGAAAATAGGACATGAATTGGGAACTTGAGTTGTGTAGTAATAATGTATAAGAGATTTTGTAAATAATGAGCAGAAGGAAAGGTTTCTTATAATGATATGTGCATAATATGAAATATGGAGGAAGGTGGTATAATATATAAGGTGTTAAAGATTGGGATATGTGATATAAAAAGGTTAAAATATGCATGATGAAAGGAATGGAAGAATGATATAGACATTGAATGGTAAATATAAATAGGATCTCACAAGACCAACCAATGTTTTTGTTTCTCATCATTTTTTTAGATTTGTATACATAAAATTACGAAAACTAGCTAACATTGTTTTACAACACCATCAATGAATAAAGGCTACCTAAGTGTAAGTTATTTGAGGAAATGAATTATGAGGTGTGGAGGTTGAAGGTCCACTAGGAAACTGTTTGACATCCAAAGCATGTTATGAGACAAACATTCAAATATAACATTCAACTGTTCAAATGCAATAATAATATCTTTAATATTAGTTGCGTACCTATGGACTCAACGTCAAGAATGAATAAGGGTTTGTAGGAATGAAGCGCATCTCATGACCACTCTGACCCTAAAATTTCATCATATAAAAATTCTACAAATTTAGTTATTCTTAAATTTCAAAATATAATTTAATAAACAAAATTAAATGAACTTGCTGAATTTTACCTGAGTATCAATGTCGTATATATTATTCAACAATTCATCTATCATAGCCATCACATTTGCAACCAATGTAGGCTGTGTAGCTACATCCCGAGCACTCTGATAATTGTACATGCAAACAACACCACAAGCACCACGATGGTGGGGTGGAGCTCGAGGCCTACACGTCTCCTCCACATTAGGCTCTACTAGAGGCCTCACACACTGTATAATGGTCTACGTGAGTGAGCTAATAGACTCCAACGTGTCCACCTCTACACTGTCCTTAACAATGGAGGGAATGGGACATGCTCCACCATGGGTTTGGTCAAGGGTCTTGGTGCCAACTGTGGATTACGTCGTGCAACAGGTCTATCATGTGTGGAGCCCCTACCTCTACCCTGAAAGTTTAAGATGCCAAAATAATTTGGCATCTTATTGAGGACAAACTCACAATAGAGTTTCCTCAAAAAGTATTGTGTTACCTCATGGTTATTGCATGGAGGTTGGTCAAATACCATCCACCACTGCTTCCAAAATTTATTTTTAATTAATTTATGGTGGCACCAATGGATGGGGAACCTCTTGCATGCATAAGACAAAGGTGTGTTGGTTCTCGAGTTTGTAAATAGGGCACACAAGTTAGCTTTGCTATTTTTTTGTTTTTTAACATCTGCATATGACAAACCGCTAGCATAAAATTGTCTCATCTCATGCCTCTTATTTGACCAAA
This sequence comes from Sequoia sempervirens, assembly GCA_007258455.2. NCBI lineage: Eukaryota > Viridiplantae > Streptophyta > Pinopsida > Cupressales > Cupressaceae > Sequoia > Sequoia sempervirens. The sequence goes on from VDFB02178808.1 coordinate 42,535, forward strand.
AAATTATTTTCTTGCTCATTTCTCTTACATAAGATACAATTGACTTTAGTGATTTGAAAATCCCTATCCTATAAGGGTGGGTTTCGACATGCTTGGTTAATCTTCCAATTAATTATTCAATGTCTCTTTTATTGTTTTCAATTTGAGTTAGGATATTTTCTTGTGTTCCTTGAGGATGCCTATGAATTGATGGAGGGGTTTCAGGTTGTTGTTGTATATGAGGCTCTTCGTGAGGGGGTGATTGTGAATTCTCAATGTTTGGAGGTGGAGATTCATTCCCTGAGAATTAGAACAAAGTTTTATTAAAAAAACCTCTTTCAGTCTACATTCAAAATAAAATTTGAAATAAAAACAATAAAAATACATACGTCTTCACAATCTTCAACCTCTTTGACATGTTGGGGGCATCCTCGTGAAGAATTGCAAGCTAAGAGTGCAAAAAATGGGAGAGATTTGGCGAGTGCGAGTTGCAGAGCTAAAAACCTCCAAGCTAAGCCGTAGGTGAACAAAAAAATGAAGATAGAAATGCGTTTTTTAGTTTTATTACATCTTTTCTATTTGGTGCAGGCCAAAAGGCCTATTTTGACGTTTTTTGAAATTTTTTTCCAATTTGGCATCAAAATTGTGTCACATATTGGTGCACTTACCCCCTACCAAGTTGGTTGTTTTATACTCTTGACATCAAGTCATTTTATTGAAGTAAAACTACTTTTGAATAACCCTTATTAATATGATTATTCTTTTGATTAAGACAATTTATTGTTGTCATACCTTTGAACTGAGGTCATTTATTGAGGAGGATATACTTTTGAATCATTTATTGATGTGATATATTCCTAATTAGAGCCATTTAATGATGAGTATTTATTCTATGATAAAATGAAGCTTATGTAGCTATACTTTAGATTATGAAGTTATTTTTTACGAATATATTTGTAAGTTAGAGCCATGAGGGGTTCATAGGTTAATCCTAGGGTTAGGATAACCCAATGAAAGGAGTAGCTTGTGTGTTGGCAAGAAGTTGAGTCCACTTTTTGGGCAAAAAGTGGAAACGTTTTCCCCGATTTTAAGAATTTATCACATTTGACCTTAAAATTTGAAGCACTTAGAGATGGAATCTTGAAAAAAATCACTGATCATAAAATGTAGTACTCAGAGTCTAGTTTCCAAATATGTAATTTATTTCAATACCCAAATGATACAAATTGATTTTCAATAGGAGTTTCTAAAAGCCATTGTTTAAAAGTCACTTTTTTTACCATACCATGCACGTGTACGCCATCCATATTTTGACCTAAATAATTGTATTTTTCTAAATCCTTTTGGGAAAATATTTATAACTCACTGAAGCACGTTTTCAATATTTTTTTTGTAATTTTTTATTGATTTTTTTGTTAAATTTTTATTGGCCATATTTGTCGTTTTGAAAAATTGTCATGTACATCATACATAAGATGACCTAAACTTATCATTTTTTGAAAAAAAAAGAAATTGAAAAGAATTTTTTGAAGTATCTTTTCATGTAATTCAATTTACCAAAAAATATTTTAATAAAATGTTAATTAAAATACTAAAAAGCCTTGATATTTCAAGTTTATGGACCAGTTTCATCAGAAATTACTTGAAAAATAGAAAAAATAATCCAATTGTAAAAAAAAATAAAAAATTTGGAATCTGCACTGTCTCATCTATAATGGGTTTTAATTTTGTCAAAAAATCTACAAAAAAGGCCTTCAAACATATGTCCAAAGTTACTATTTTTTTGTGAAATTGACATGACCTTCAAGTTGCAGGTCAAACTAGGTCCAAAGCTTAGGTTCGGGTCCCCAAGCCTTTTCTCGAACCAAAAAACAAGCCAAAAACTTGACCAAAATTTCAAATTTTAAGAAAAAGGATATCGTTTACAAAATGGGATCCCATTTTGTAAATCGAGATCTCATTTTTTTAATTTATTATTCAGATAGTTGAAAACGAATCAGGATCCTATTTCTTTTTTGACCATTTAAAAAAAAAATTACTGGCAAAATGTTACTATCAATTTTGCAACTTGACATGTATGGTCAATTATGACAATTTCACCTAGTTTATGTCAAGTTTTGTCTTTACATGTCTTCAACTTACAATTTGAATTGAATTTTTGAAAGGAGGCATCATTGGAATAGTTTTTTGAATGGAATTGTGTTCATTTTCTACTCGTTTGGAGGAGGAACAAAAGAGGAAGAATTTCACTATTGACATTCATTTGTGCTTGAGAATTTTATAATCATGGGTTCACAAGCTCCTAATAAGAGGAAATATAGGAAGGCATTTACCCTTGAAGAAATTGAAGCAAAGAAAGAGAAAGAGGCAAAAAGGAAAAGAGATAGAAGAATGAGGATTCAATCAATGAATAATGCTAAAGCATCCAATTCCAACACTATTGAAGATAAAAACATTAAGGAGACCATGGTAGTAGACGATACTAATTTGCAAGAGGTCAATTTAGAAAATAATATGATTATACAAACTAGTCATGGTATGTCTTCAAATCCCCCTTTCAATGCTATGGATAATGTTTCAATAGGCACAAATCCAGGTATGTCTTCGTATCCACCTTTGAGTGAAGTGGAAACTTTGTTTATAGAAGTTTTACAAGATGTTGGATTTAAGGATGTTGACATTGATAATATTCGTAGAAAAGAAGATTTTATACAAATTGTAGGTCCTTGCCTTTATAAGGCGAGGAACTAATGTTATCACCTTAATCTTGCATATTAAAATTGTGTTTCGGTAATCTCACCATAATTTTTTTTATAGTTTTGCTGATGTTGTGGGAAATATTTATTAAAAGGTAATTATCGATGTTTTTTTGTAATTTTGTCATTGGCTGGTGGTTTTTCCAATTTCTATATTTTTTTTAAAATAATAATTCTTGTAGGGAGCTTTGCTATTGGAAATATTTCATGATTTTCTTGGGAATAGTTGTGTTTTTGTATGCACTCTTCATGGGGACATGTGGCGTTTTAAGCAGTATATTTGCATTTACTATTTGTGAGTTCTCATTTATGGTGAGTAGAATGAAGTGCAATCGTCATTAGTGGCTTATGGTGTCAAGTTTTAAGTCTGTTGAGCAACGTATTATTTGCGTTGTTTGTTCATTTGCTGAGGTTGTTTGATGAGGCTGAAATTTGTGACTGTTGAGAGGATTTACATCTACAGTGTTCAAAGTGATAAAAGGTGGTGTTTGTAAGTTCCTCTATCTTTTGCACTCTGGTTTTTTGGGTTGTCTAGTGATTTGCTTGGATTGTTTGATGAGGGTAAAATTTGTGCCTTTAGAGAGGGTTTATGTCTAGCATTTTGGAATTAAAAAATGAAGCGTTTGTAAGTTCTTATACCTTTTACAGTGTCGTTTTACAATTTTTTGCATCTTTTCATTTTATGGGTTAATGCTTAGTGTTTGCATGCATGCATTGCAACTACACTTGAATTTATTAAATGAAAATGAAAATGGGTCTAAGTAATTGGAAAATGTCTAGGTATAAAATCATTAAAGTTTTGTCTGTTCAAAGGGTTTATGTCTATTGTATGGGGAGTGAAAAACGAGGTGTTTGTAAGTTCGTATGCCTTTTATAGTTTTGTTTTATAGTGTTTTACATCTTAGCATTATATGGGTAAATTTCTATTGTTTGTTGTTGTTTGCATTTTGTGTGTTAATGTCTATTGTTCAGTATGCTTGACTGATTTTATGGGTTAGTGTTTGTTGTTTAGTTAAAAGCTTAACACCGTAATTCATTAATGACGATTTCTTTGCTAGCCATGATTAAGAATGAAAGTGTTTGTATTTGAAATATTTCTTGGGTTTGAAGTTTTAAGCCTCTCCACGTAAGTATTATTTGCGTTGTTTTTTCATTTGGTCAAGTTGTTTGTGTTAGTTCCCCATGCATGCATTGCAACTGCACAAATTTATTGAATGAAATAGTTTTTACACCTTTGTATTTTATGGGTTAATGTCTATGGTTTGTTGTTGTCTGCATTTTGTGCATGCATGCATTGCAACTGTAGTTGACTTTATTAAAAGAAAAAGAAAATTAGGTCTAAGCAGTTGGAAAATGTCTGGGTATAAAAAATCATTAAATCTATGTCTAGTGAAAGGTTTTATCTTTGTAAGGTGGTATGTCTTTTACAGTGTCATTTTATTGTTTTTTACACCTTTGCATTTTATAGGCTAATGTATATTGTTTGTTGTTGTTTGCATTTTTTGTGTTAATGTCTAATTTTTCTTATTTTTGATTGCTTTTATGGTTTTGTGTGTGTTGTTCAGTTAAATAATTAACACCGTAATTGATTGTCGGTTTCTCTGCTACCCATGATTAGGAATGGAAGTAGTTGGTTGCAGTTCAATCTGTTTGATGAAAATGATAATTGTTTGTATTTGGAATATTTCTTGGGTTTGAAGTTTTAAGCATGTTGACCAAAGCATTATTTGCGTTGTTGCTTCATTTGGTAAGGTTGTTTCTATCAGTGTATTTATGGGTTAGTTTTTTTGTTGAGTTAAAGGCTTAACACAATAATGTGCTGGACATGATTAACAATGGAAGTAATATTTTCTCCCCACACAAGCATTGCAACTACATTTGAATTTATTAAATGAAGATGAAAATTAGGTCTAAGTAGTTGGAGAATGTGTCAGTGTAAAATCATTAAATTTGTTTCTGTTGAGAGGGTTCATGTCTATTGTATTGGGAGCAAAAAATGAGACATTTGTAAGTTCGTTTGTCTTTTACAGTGTCATTTTATGGTTTTTTACATGTGTGAATTCAATGGGTTAATGTCTATTGTTTGTTGTTTGTATTTTATGTGTAAATTTTTATTCTTCGCTATACTTGATTGTCTTTATGGGTTAGTGCCTATTCTTGAGTTAAACACTTAACATCGTAATTCATTAGTGTCAATTTCTCTGCTAGCCATGATTAAGAATGAAAGTAATCGTTTGTGTGCATGCATGCATGCTTCTTGCACTTGAATTTATTGCATAAAATGAAAGTTGTTTGAAATTCATCTAGCATTTGTTAATGCCTAATTTTGATTGATTGATGGATTGTGGTGTCAAGTTTTAAGGCTGTCAAGAGGCATAGATTTGACCATCATCAATCAATTTGTCAAAAAAGGACGCATTTGGAAGTTCCTATGTCTTTTGCAACAAACATGGATTTGATCCTCATCAAAGAAACTATAAAAAAAGAATGTGTTTGAAAGTGCAAAATTTGGCTAAGGCAATTAAGCTCCTACCATGATTCATGGCACTTGTTGTCTACAATTTGTTCATTCTATGCAAATTGATAGCATTTTGCATAGTGGTTTTTTAATACCTCAGTGTATGTTAGTTATTTGCAAAATAAAAAAACCTGATGTTGATAGATGTGCACTTGTCAATCCCTAGGATGACATATTCATGACTTTTTCTTTCCTGATCTATTCACATTGGTAACTATTCTTGCCTTCTCACTAATATTTTTTCCTAGTCAATTTTTTTTTTGATCTATTCTATTGGAATCAATTAATCTTATTTATGTTTGATATTGATCAAGCTAATTGTTCTTCTATCCTTACTAATCTTGTCTTACCTTTAGTTAGTTATTCATGATATCAAAAAGGGAAAAAAATATTTATTTTAAATTTTCAAGAACTTCACACAATTTCCTTCTTACTTTACCTTTTTATTCTCTATTTTGCTTTTTGGTTAATTTTTCAATTTATTTTTTCTCCCTTTTCACTTGACTGATTCCTTTTTCCACTTCATTGTCTCTTTGTTTTAGTTAACTTTCCCGTATTGTGTTATTCTCTGTAGGCATCTTTTACATATTTCTATTTTCTCATTCACTTTCCTTTCCCATCTTTCTTATGTTTTCCATTTTGCGAATGAGCGGCTTGCCTTTGCACACTGTCTTATTAAATCTTATTTGTTGAACTTCTATTAAATGTGATCGTTTCGTTTGCGAATTTTGTTTATAGATTTGATGCTCATCTCTTCACTATTACAACTTCCCTCTTTGAATTTTCATTGTTGTTATTGTCTTGACTATAAGTACAAAATATGTTAGTGTACATTATGTCATTGGAATTAAAAGCAAATTATCAGTCTTTCTTGCAATTTTGTCAGTGGCTGCTTGCATTTTCCTTGTGGTTTTGTCATTTTGTAATTTAAAGTTGCTGCCCTATAGGCGGGGAGGTAATGTTATTGTGTCAAACTTGCCTTATATGTGGGGAACTAATGTTTATGCCTCAATCTTGCATATTAAAATTGTCCACCCACAAATGTGCCACAATTTTTTTGTGGGGTTTTGCTTTTATTTTGGGAAATATTTATTAAAAGGTAATTATTGATGGTTTTTTGCAATTTTGACAGTGGTTGTTGGTATTTCGCTCATGGTTTTTTCATTTCCTGTCTAAAGCAGTGCATTTGCATTTACTATTTGTGAGTTCTCATATATTGCAAGTAGACTTAAGTGCAACCATCATTAGTGGCTTATGGTGTGAAGTTTTAAGTCTGTCTATCACTCTATCATGAATAGAGAATTAATTTGGATTGCACAAATACAAAACCATGACCAAAATGCCAAAAGTCAATGAGGAAATTGCAAAAACATATATATACAAATATATATATGTATGTATATATATGTGTATATGTACATATGTATACGTGTGTATGCATATGTATACGTGTGTATGCATATATATGTGTGTGTGTATGCATATATGTATGTATGTATGTACATATATCTATATATACGTATATATATGTATATATTTGTATGTATGTGTGTTGTGCATTTTGCATTTACCTGGGTCTGATTTTCATTTATTACGAATAGATTCAAGTGCAGTTGGCATTAATGGATTATGGTGTTGAGTGTTGAGACTCTCAAGCAAAGGACTATTTGTGTTGTTTAGTACATACACATACATATATGTGTGTGTATGTATATATGAGTATATATACATACATATGTCATATATATATGTATATATGTGTGTATGCATACATATTCTTTTGCTTAGTTTGTTTGATGAGGGTAAAATCTGTGTCTATTGAGAGGGTTTATACTTGTCGTGTTGGTAGTGACAATGGAGGCGCTTGTAATTTCCTATATCTTTTACATGGTGATCTTGTAGTTTTAAAACCTTTTGCAATGATTTAGTCTTTGGTCTTCTTTATTGATGAGTTTTTTCATCAATTGATTGCTATTTTCTGAATTTCTTCATGGGATTTTAATGTTTCAGTGATGTTTTCATGCAGTGTGGATGTTTCAATGCCAAAAAGTCTTAAAATGAAGTTTATGCTATTTTTTTCCAATCTGTGTTTTTTCAATTGAAATGAATTGTGTGTACATGGAACAATGGTAGACATTGGAAGAAGTCTATCTGTACACGATATAACTAATGTACCATTGATGTTTCAAACCATGCATGTCATGAATATTTTGTATAGATAAGACTTCTTCCAATGGTGTCTATTTGGAATTGTTAAAATGAAGTTTGTGTTTTTTTCCTTGGTCTATTTTGTCAATAGAAATTGGTGTATTGTTTGCTGGTTTTGTGTATTTTGAAGTTGCAATCTATTATTGAAAGCAACACAAGCAAATAAAACATTGTTTTCCTAATGATTTGTTGCTATGCATGTGTCATTGGTGGAAATGCTTCTATTGACATGTGTCATTGTGAACAATGGATTGCATGCTGTGTGCGTATGATTGCATTTCAAAATTATTTTTAGCTAAATTTGGCTTATTGTAAATAGTTTGAAGTGCAATTGCCATTAATGGATTATGTTGTTAATTTTTATGCATTTCAAAGAAAAAGGATCTCATGCGTATATGTATGTATGTATATATATACAAACATGCATACATACATATATGTATATATTTATATATATGTATGTGTATGCGCATATAGATATTAATGTTTATGCATATATATCTGTGTGTGTGTGTGAGTATTTGTATATGTAGATATATATATGTGTATACATGTACAAATGTATACATATGTGTTTTTATATATGTGTGCGCTCTACATTTTGCATTTATTGAGATATGATTTTCATTTATTGTGAATAGATTCAAATGCAGTTGCTATTAATGCATTGTGGTGTTGAGCTTAGTGCGTGAGGAACAAAATATTATTTGTATTGTTTACCACATGTATATATGCATGGACACACACACACACACATATATATAGATAAGTATATTTAGGTACATATACAAATATGTTGTACCCCAATTTAATTTTTTTTCTACACTTAGGCATTTTGAAGAAATGAGTAGAAGTCTTGTCAAATTTGTCAAAAAGGTCAAAATTGGGGTTTGCATGTATTGCACGAGGGTCAAAAACTTGAAATTTTCAAAATTTGACGATCCGGGTCTGCTCAGAATGACCAAGTCTACAAAACCCAGATCTCAGTTTTTCGACCCTACTTTTTAGGAAAATTGCTATTTTTAGAACCTTTCTAAAAATAGAAACTTTTTCTAGGTTTCTTTTGAAACAGATGTTGGATTTTTTTTCTAAAAATAGAAATTCTGGCTATTAGGGTTCAAACTAATCTTGATTGGTCAAAAATACTTCCTCATCAGGTTGGTGGAGTCAAAATCACAAAACGATTAGTTTTTCCCTAGTGGGTTTATTCTGCTTTTTTTTAATTTCATAAAGCATTTTGGGAACTCTAAAGCCATTAATGGAGGCCAGTCAGCTGCTAGGTGTCAAATTGAAGCATTCAAACACTAGACATGCACGTAGATTAAGAATGGAGAAGTGAAGTTGTCAAAGTTGAAAAATGCAAAATTTTGGCTAACACTGGAGACTCCAGGTGCCCCAACTTAGTCTAGGCACCTAAACCTTCATGCCTTAGAGAATTTTTCATCACTGACAAGCAAGGCAAAGGAAAGCACTTGAAACAAAGGAGAAAGTTGAAATTTGTAGAATAAAAACTAAGTTTGGAGGAGTTGGGCACCCCATAAGAAGATAGGCACCCAGATTTTTAGGGCATCAAACGGTGAAATCAGGGTATGTGCTCTGAGGCAATGTTGTTTAGAATCTTCTCAACTCTGCAGTGAGTCCAACAACACAACCATTAGATCACCTAGTTAGCCTGAATCATAGATTGATCAAAGCAGTCTCAACCAAGTGGTAGAATGCAAATAACGAAAATCAAACAAAAATATTCTAAGTCTGGGAAATTTGGGCACCCCAGGTAGCCAGGGGCTCCTAGCCTTTTGGAGGATCTAATCCAACAATCGGGGTTTGCAAATGTGCTCAATCTCTATAGGATATCGCTAGCTTCGCAATGGATGTCCCCGTCAGATCATTAGACTTGTCAATCATCAACAAATCCAGATCAAGCTGAAGGTATAAAATGAAGGCTCAAATTTGAAGAATGAAAATCAAGCAAAAAATGGCTAAGTCTGGAGGAGTTGGGCACCCAGAAGAGGATAGGTTCCCAAACTTTTGAGGGCCTAAATTGATGAATTTGCAATCAACACCTCCAACATGACTTCTTCAGAGTCGATCAAGCTTTCCAATGAAACCATCATCAAGTCAATCAGAGTTGGTAGTCATCATATATCAAAGGCAGAATAGAGGGCTAAACATGAGCAAAGTCACAAAAGTCAAAAGCAAGGTAAAAAACACAAAAAATATTCTAACTTTGGGAGAGTTGGGCGCCCCAACTAGCCAAGGGTGCCCAAGATTTTGACCCTTGAGATTCAACTTTTAGAAGACATCACTCCCAAGAGACCCCCTTCAGAATCAGTCAGGCTAGATCCAGTGAATATGACAATAAGTCGATTAGATCAATCTAGCTCCCGAAATTGAGAATTCATTAGAAAATCAAGGGAAACAAGCAATAACTTGGTGATCATGAAAATGGCTAAGAATGGGAAAGTTGGGCGCTTCAGAAGGAGAAGGGCGCCCATGATTTTGAAGGTCCAAACGAAGTTTTTAGTCAAAGTTGCCTCAAGAACAATCTCGCCAGATTCGATCAAGCCCCGCGATGAAAAATTCAACTCGTCCATAGGATCAATCTAGAAGCCCAAAATCACATTCAAACTGGGGTTTAGAAACAAGCAAAATTTGAAATTCTCCAAACAATGACTAAGTCTGGAGAAGATAGGCAACTCCAGCGAAGAAGGGCACTCAAGAAGCCATGCCTTAGCCAATTTTTCAAAATTTCAAAATTTCATGGAGAAGAAAACATCTAAGTTTAATGAGCAAACTTAGGCTAGGGTTTGAAGGAGTGAAAGAAAAATAAATCAAATTTTATCAAGCCTACAACTTATTTAAGGCATCCTTCTCTTTCATTTTTCATATTGTCTTGCAGGTGGCGTCCAAGTTGGAGAAGGGCAACAAACAAAAGTTTTTCTTTTTAGGATTCAAGAGCCATAGCTTGCTGCTTTTTCAAAGTTCTTCATAAATTTTTAGACCAACAACAAAGGAGCTTGCTTTTTCATGCTTTTTTCATCCAAAACATCAAATTTTTGAAGGAGGTGAAGGTTTTCAATTTTCAGTGATATGGGTCATCTCAGCTCATCATTCTGAACAACTTTTGAAGAAAATTTTCAAGTTGTAGCAACTCCTTTTTTCATGCATGTTCAAGAAATCATCAAAATTTTCAAGATTTGATCATCTGGGTCCTTCTAAAACATACTTCTGAACAAAACCCAAGTGC
>VDFB02178809.1:0-22679 GCA_007258455.2 Sequoia sempervirens
CAACTAATGATATCTAGATCTAGGTCTACACACGGAATGTAAGTCATGTGTGTCACACGTCTTTTGGGAGAATTCTAAAATCCTCTATGATCGCAACATGTGCAAATCCAACCAATATTATCAATCAAAACTCGGATGACCTATCAATCAATGCGGCTCCGATGATAGCTTTGATCAAAATCTGGTAGTGACTATATCAGTAGATCTTACTATCCTTGAGGTCAAACATCAATCCTATTATTGATCCCTGCGCCTATCATGAAGGGTCAAAACATCAAGCTATCATTGAACCTTGCCTATCATGGGGTCAATCATCCTTATCATTGATCGTCAACTATCACATCAGCATCCAAACACAAGGAAGGGCAACATAAGGCATCAATTTTAATTGTTTAGAAGAGTCAATCTTTCTTTATTAGAGTCTAAATTGGCTTCAAACACCAAATCTTCATGAATCTTCATCCAAATCATGAAAAATCATAAAATTTGAAAAATAAAATAAATAAAAATTCATCAATTTATTTCCCGAGGGGGCATATATCCATTAATCACCTGAAACTCATGTCAGGGGCATACTAAATTTTTTTTTGTCAATACTAGCAACAGCAACACAAAATTTTATTTGAAGCAATGCGTAAACACATCAATTCAAAGAGGAGAAAAATGTATACACCTAAAAATGGTCTAGAGAATATAATTGTTAATAATGATTTATTTTGATTAATTAGTAATTCTCATCTACTTAGTAAATAAATAGAAATATTTATTTATATTAAAACTCAACTTTATTAATTCTTCTATTTTATCATATTATTTTCCTCTTAAATAAATACAAAAAATTAAATACTTTGTTTTATTTAATTATTATCATTATTATTTCTTCTATACTTTATCCCATTTAAATTCTATCTTAAATTAAATACACAACTTCAATAATTTGTGTTATTTAATTATCTTATCATATTTCCTCTTAATTAAATAAAAGGCCTACAGAAGTTTATTTAATAACCATATTCACTCTTTATTAAATAGCCAAAAATGCTCAAATATTTATTTTATTTAATTAAATCTTCCCAATTTTCTAAATTAGTAAATAAAATATTCAAATAAAGGCATGAATCAATATTCCTCTATTCACTCACCAATAAAATTAGATTTTTAAAATCTAATTAATGTAACAGGCATTCACAAGAAAGCCTCAGGGACAAACCTGCAAGAAATCCTCTCAATCTTCTTTCTCTGATCTTTCCTATCATCTTGCCTAGTGTTTTCATGGGGAGGAACAATCCCCATGATCAGTTTCAGCCTTTCAATCTGTTACCATTCAAATCTCCAGATTGAATCCCAACCATTTTCGTATTGCCCCTGTGTAAAATGTACTATCGTAAATCTATAAATACAACCTTTCTTCATAGGAAATGGATCCCAAAAATTATCATCCTTTATGCAAACTTACTCTATAGGAATTAGCACTCAAGAATAACATCATAGCATCATAGCATCAGTAGAATTCACATCATGGTAGCACCATAGTATTTTTACTGTAGATTTCATCCATTAGGCTTCATTTACAATAGTATCATAGCTTTTTAGTTTCATTATCAATCATCACATCATTGCATTCAGCATCAATTCCATTCTCTAGATAGTCATTTTAATAGTTACGGTGCTTACAAATCTAAGAGCCCTCTGTGACTTGATAAATCTTTGGAGATAGGAGACAATGAGACGCTTTCAAGTTTTTATGTGCTTTTAAATTAGTTTAATTCCATGTTTAATCTGATACAATGTTTCATTAAGAGGTGTATTTAATTGTATTTAGTTTACTTTTTCCACACTTACAAGTATCATTTTTCATTTCAATCCTAGTTTTTAAAAACCTAGCTCCTAAAATTTGGAAACCCATGTTGACATCAACACAACTATATTTGCATTCATAGAAGAGAAAATTATATATACTAAAAGGAGTCAAAAAATGATAATTTGATGACTCCCAAATGATTTTTTGGATAGAAAGTGATGATGCCATGACTTCCCCAAGTGATTTTTTTCCAATGATTTTCTCTCTTCTTGGATTTCTTCCCTTCCTCTTAAAAATAAAATGATAAGGTTTGTCAAATGGTTCTAATAGTCATTTTTCATCTTTATATATAAAATTAAGTTGTTATAATTCATTTTCTAAGATAACTCTTTCACCATTGCTCTCTATAATTCTATAATGCTCTCTTACTAGTGATATATTATACACACCATAATCTACAACACTTCTTTCATCCATATTTTTAAAGATCTTGTGGATATTTTATCCGCTATTGCTATTTTTCATGTTATTAAGGCTACAAGGATTGATACTCTTTGAACTCCTTTACAAGGGAACCCAATTTTTGGGTTTCTTTGATAAAATATCTCCTTGATTCTGCTTCACATTTTATTGTTTAAAATCTAATATTTTTTTAGGATTTTATCCAAGATCCATGTCAACATCTTATTTTATATGTCTATTGCATAATAGCTATATTATTATATTTCCTTAACTTCTCAAGTAAAAAGAAGGAAAGAAAAGAAAAGAAAATTAAACATCTGCCTTCTTTTTCTTTAAGGAAACAAGTAGAGTTAAAAATTCTCTTGAGCTTCTCCTTTTGCAAGATCTTTTCTCTGTTTCTTCAATACCCAAGAATTTCCATTCTCTTGGGTAAAGCATGATTCAAGGAGGATTTCCTTTGCAAAGAATTATTTTTCTTTTTAAAATATATATTAAAGGATCTCTTATCTAATCATCTTTTGACTTTGGGTAGTACTTTACTTTTATGCCTCTTCATATTTTTCTAGTTTATCATACTTAGGATAAATAGTTGTTTTATCCATCAATTTTAATTTCAAAAAAAAAATACAAGAATTCACATGTATTTAATTTACTAGATATATTTACATTCCTAATTGCACATGAATTTTATCATTGATTTTTTCTAAACCAAAAAGTTAAATTGGGTGTTTGAGCATTTTGAAAATTTCCTAAGCAATCATATTGGCACCAATGTGGATACACTGGAATCCTATGATAAAAAACTATTCATGATCCTTTCGACATAAGATTCAACTCTTTTTAAATATATTGTATATTTTCTTCTACAACCTACTCATCCAAGTTTTTAGACTTTTCTACTATGCTAATATAATTAATTACCACTAAATTTAATAACATTAATTAACATTAAATTTATCCATTATGCTGTTCTTATTTTATAAATAATTCCATTTAGATTAGGAATCTAGTTTAAATATGAGGCTTTAGTATTCTAAGTACAAAAATAAGTAACTCAAAATTTAGTTAGTAAAATATTTATTTGTATTTACAAGTTATTTTAAGTGAGCTCTTTTACATTAGATTACTAGTGAAATTCTAGGATAGATTATTGAAAATAATTTATCTCAATAAGCTAAATGGGTTATTTATTTCCTATCCACTCATCTTGTTTGTTTTGGATTGAAATATTAGATTTTATATTACTAAGACTTTGTTATTATTTCATATATTTAATTTTAGTTGAATTGATTCATCAAAATTCAAATTTTTTTATCTTTATTTGTTATCATATCATTGCCACATCCACTATCTAGACACCCAAAATCTTTTGTACTAATTTTAGAAATATTACATGTCATTAAAACAAAAATTCACTCGTCTTTTTTATTGATATCACCATTTAAAATAATTATTTTCCTATTTCCATCATCTTTCTATACTCATAACTAATACCTAAATTTGTTACAAATAACATTACATATTCAATTTAACATTGTTTTGATTGCTTTCTTTTGCATGATCATTATTTCTTCCTATTCTACTTATTTTATGGTAGTTATAATTTTCCTTCTTCTATCATTATAATTATTGGTTAGACCTCTTATGAATCATATTCCTCCTTTTCCTCTAATGCTTTATCTTCCTCTATCAATGTTTATCAATATTGGTTAAAATTATCCTCTTATACTTTTTCCTTGAATGATGTACTTGTGATTTGAATTCTTATACTCAAAACATACTTTTTTGTTTATTTATTACTTGCTCATAAAATTTTAAAGATCACATAATCTCTTCAATATACAGTTTTCACAAGTTCTTTTATTACTAGATTACAGTTAAATTTGGATCAAAGTTTACTAATAATATTCTTAATAACTTCTCCACAAATCTTCAATCCTCTAATGTGGACCCAATATAATCCTAATTACTATTGCAATTCTTACAAAAATTATGTGCTCATTGTTTGTTGTATGAAGAACAATAATTTTGTAGCTTTGTTTCTATTATCGTTGAGAAGATCATTTTCACTTGTTCTAAAATATTTTATCATGTCTAGTTAGCTAGTTTAGAGAAATCATATTCTACTAAATCACATGTATTTTGTGAATATAATATATTCATCTTAATACTCTAACATTCATAGTTCTTTTCACTGAAGATAGGAATTTGAGGTTGACTGATGCTATTGGTCACACTAGCATTGGTGATACATCTTAGAGAAATTAATCTCGACTTAAAGAAATTAATCTCTTTCTCTAATATCAATTTGATGACATTTTGTGGGTTTTATTATAATTTTAATTGTTTTTTTCATAGATTGATGCCTACACATACAAATATAAAAACCAAAATTTAATTTTAAATTAAAAAGATTTATTTTAAAATGATGTTGGTACTATTGCTTTTCTTTGTTCAATCTCTATATTTTCATCTATCACTATTTGTATAATTACAAAAAAAGCTTATAATTTTTAGTTAGAATTTTCCTTTACAATTATAATAAACAAATTGTTGACTTCTTCAATAACCTAATACTATTATAAGCTATTCTAAATTGATAATGAAATAAGCTTTTATAAAAGAATAAATATATTTTAAACAATTCTATATAATTAAATGCTCATATACAATATTAAATACATATTCATGAAATATTATATAAACAATGTCAAAATTGGAGGGCAAAGAAGTCAAACTTATAATATGAAAAATACATCTTAATAAGTTAAATTTTTTGATTAAATAAAACCTGTAAAAAGAACTTTTGAAATTAACCATGAGTAAAATCTTTTATATCAATTTGCTTGCAATTTCCTCTATAATATATGCGAAATAAAATGATAAGAGAAACACCACCACAAAATTGGATTAAGGGAAATATGATATATATTCATTTACATTTTACATGAACAATAAGAGTTATTTTGTATTTCTTCTTCGGTAGAAAGATTGGCAAAAGGGCGTAAAGCAGAGTATAGCAAAATTTCTGTTACACTAACATATACCCATATAGACAGGCAGCACAACTTTCATATTCTGTATTACAGATGCACAAGTCAAATATAATATCTGCTATAAATTTAAGAACGAGGAACCGCAGCTACTACTGCAAGAACAGGAGCTTAGCTGTTGACCTCAGTTAAGCCGAACACAGTAAGCCCCGGTCTGAATACGTCTGTTGCAACGGAGTTCAACACAGCTTTTAGAAGGCCTTCTTCGTGCTTTCCCATATATGCCGTGCATATTTCCACTGCCTTTCGAAAAAGAAGTTTGTCTGTTTCGTTTTCGTTCTTGGCATAAACAGGACACCTTGCAAACATCTCAAACAAATTACAATACCCTGGAACAACCTCTTGGAAACCATCGAATACTTCCCTCAAAGAAGGCAAAGCTGTCCTGGCATAAGGATGAATGCGGTGTAACCCAAAAATATTGTAATAGAGCGGGAAATAAGATGCTCTTATCATCTCCTTTTCCTCAGTGGTCAAGACATCTATGGTGTTTTCCACTCGCATGGCAATTTCCCATAACTCAAGATCAGTGGTGGTGGAGTCAATGGTGTAAATGAATTTAGCGATTTCCTGCAATGGTGATGCTTCGGCTGATACTAAGGATCTTTCTAACATACACCGCTTACAATAACACTTAAATCCCAATCCCCTGCATATCGATTCTCGTCTGAACAACGGCTCAAAAGTGTCAAAGTACGGGATTGTTATTTCTTCTCCAGCTGCAATTTTTCTTGTAGCTATGATAAACATGGCTTCTCCCACAACAATGCAATTGGCGTTGGGAAAACAGGAATGATTGATTAAAGAGGGAAGTGCCCACAAACCATATTGCTCATTTTGTCTTGACATGTCACTATTTAATTCAATAGTTTTTATTTGACACCCCACACTCCGCATTATCTTGGAAAGTTTATGCTGGTCTAGCTCCCAACCTTCATTGCAAACATCATAGTTATTCCAGCTGGCATTATTTATCCGGAACAAATCCATGGGTGGCACCTTCATTTCACCTGTATCAGCAAGGTACTCTAGCTGCTGCAATATCCTTGGAGATGACGCTGCAGAGGAAATGATTTTAGCCTCTAAATCCCGTTTAAGATGACCAAGTTTTGTCCTCACTTCTATCATACCAAGTATGATTCTTTCAGGGCTTCCTGTGAATCTTGTTATCTTGGTGCTGCAAGATGCGATGGCGTTGTCCACGAGCAGAAAATCTCCAACATCTACATTGTCAGTAACAAACAATCCTCTGCCGCGCCCTACTGATATTTTAATGAGCACTGGACCAATATAATTGCTCAACTCAGCCGCGTTACAACTGTTTCTAAAATAGGGAGAGAGATCGAACTTACCTTGCTGGTTCTGACAGCTGAGTTCCATAGATCTTTCATTGTGCAACTGGATGTCGTTGGCAGTTGGGGACAGCTCCAGAGCTCTATCAAAGCATTGGCAAGCTAACTTATATTCTCTGAGATAATGGAAAGCACGGCCTTTGCGAAACAAGGATTTGAAATGTTGTTGATCAAGGGCTAACGCCTTGTCACAGTCTTGTACTGCATCCCCATACTCCTTCAATCTCAACTTTGCCTCTGCCCTATTAGAATAAGAATACAGAAGGGCCTCCTTTACTTTCTCCTGGATGTTGGAAGCACCGGGAACTTGGTGCTCAATTTTGTCGCGCGAGAGAGCCGAGTCTATACACCTGGAATAACAGTCTATTGCCTTTTTCCAATCCTCATCCCGGAAGTATTTATTTCCTTTACTGCGCATTTCAAGCAAATCCTTACCCGAAAAGGTTTCTGCTTTTTCTGGGAAGGAAGCCAAAATCTCGACGTCTTGAGGATTATCAACGCGCAGCATGAGGGCACCATCTTGGGCACCTTGCTTGAAGTAAGGCTGTTTGACTGCTACCTTGGAGCCTTTGGGATAAAGCTTGCGCGGACCTTCCCTTTCCATTGTGGAAAGGGGAGCATTATATATTGCAAGTCGAACAGCATCTCCATACTGGTCTTCCAAGATAGTCATAATGCCTACCATCCTGTGCGCATCAGCACACAACGTTCCGAACAGAACACGGCCTTTATGGCGCTTATCAATTTCAAGCTCCCTTGCTCGAATGGGCCGCAGCCCTTTCAGTGGAACTGAAGGTCGCCAATGTTCCGACGGTTTCCGCAACGTACACCCCATTCTGTCCCCTCCCATTGATTCACTCTGCTGCATACCCTTGAAAGTTTTCTCATGTGCTTCTATTAGGCCTTCTTTGTCAAACTCTTGCGAAACCTGAAACTCCTTGAATTTGTCAGCCAGTAGTTCTAAAATGTTGGCCATATCTCCCGGGTTTGCTCTTAGTTTCCAGCAATCCAAATTCTCTTCTATAAATGCTTCCCGTTGAAAGAAAGATTAAAGAGAAAAAGGAAATGACCTCAGCTTCACGATGTAATTATGTGCAGACCAGGTTGCCTTGGTAGACAGTAGTAGTGGGCTCACTAGCTCAAAAATAATAGAGTAACCTATCGTCGGCTGACTGCGACGTCGGCTATTTAAATCTGTTTGCTCCTCGCATGTTACTAGACCAACAACATGGGCAGGGGCAGGATTACGACTAGTGCCTTCAACTTTATGATCAAAGTTGAAGAGAATCAAATAAAGTTATGTGATCAAAGATTGATTTCTTCCTAGCTTAGGTTTCAAGAAATTCCTTTTAAACATAGTTTTTGGTAAAAGCTTGTGTGATCATAAGATTTTTTTTTTAACATAGTTTTAAGCAAAAGGTTGTGTGATCATAAGATTTTTTTATTTTTATTTTTTTTCTTTTTATATCATTTTGAGCAAAAAGTTGTGTGATCAAAATTTGATTTTTCTTGTAGCTTAATTTTTAAGCAAATTTTCTTTCTGCATGGTTTTTATTTTTGTAGCTTAGTTTTTAAGCAAACTTTTTTTTACACGGTTTTTTATTTTTTGTAGTTTAATTTGTAAGCAAATCTTTTCTTTTTACACGTAGTTTTGGACAAACTATGATATTTGAAGATTCATATTTTCTTAAAGAAGTTTGGAATAAAAATAAAGTTTTGTTCAAAAATAAAGTTTGCTTATAAGCTAAGCTACAACTATAGAATGATCTCTTTTTTAATTTGATTCCAAAAAGAAATTATTTAGAATGAACTTTCTTTTTACAAAGATTCTTCAATTATTTTCACCAAAATATTTAATTGCTAACAAGAGTTTGAGAAAAGCTAAACCTTTGTAGTCCAACAACCTCCTAAATATTCTCCATTAACACCTATTTTCAAATGAAGGCTTAAAACATCAAAATAAATAGATTGTTGACATAAAATTCAACATAATTTAGATCTACAAATAGAGTTTATATCTATGGACATAGGTGTGGACCTAGACATCAAACAAATAATTCAATTGTCTACAATGTACATTCATTTGAAAATTTTCAGAGTGTCAATAAATTAGCCACATGTGTCATAAGAAATCTTTATCAAGCTTAGAGCTAAGTATCATTGTTTTATTTATTTAAATTTGAGCATTTATTTTGGTAGCATACTTTTTTGTTGCTTAGTAATCCTAGAGTAAATGAATCATTTGTTTTTGTTTGATTCCCCTCCCCCTCCTCCCACTAGATCTTATTAGAAAATACCAAAAGATTATTTATTTTTCTTTTCATTTTGGTGACCTCATTTGATCTTACACCCTCTTAGGTCTTAGCCTTATTACTTTAATATTTTATTTATATTTTATAATTTATTTTTTAATTATGAGACCTTTTAATTTTATGAGATTTATATTAGTACCCTTACCTTGTTTCATCATTGCATTCTTTCATGGTTTTTGTATTTAATGATATCAAGACTCCAAAATCCATATCATAGATCTGTATTGCTACTGGATTTAATTGTGTTGAAATTTTTTAGCATCAATGTTTTGGATCACACTCTGTGATCCATCATCAAGATGAAAGAGAGAAAGAGGAGAAGAAAGTGATGATGATGCTAGAAAATTTCAACACAATCAAATCCAAAAGCAATATAGATTTTTGTATCTAGTTTATGCCAATGCCTCATCATCATCATCATCCGTTCTCTTTGAGAACTCCTCTTTTCAAGCCTACATTGGCTTAGAATTCATCTAATCATGAGGTATTTATTAGTACATGATTGGAAAAAATCATAATAAGGAGAATGGTTTACATCATGATGTACAATTAGAACAAATAGGCAGGCATGCATTTTCTTTTGCTACATAGTTACTCTCTTATAATATTATAGCTAACTTCATGCACCCTGACTTCCTAAATGACATATTAGATTGTCATGATTTATTTGGGTTTCTTTGTATGCAACTTAAGAGCTTATAACTATTGTATCAACTTTTGGGAATTTTTGAGGAACACAAGAGGGTTCATTATGCACGCAAAGGTCAAAAAGTGGTTATTTGGAGATGACATCCAATATATTTCCCATATTTCCTTGATTACCTTTCACTTTGACCAACACAAAAAATTAAAAAATATCCTCCTCTTATCCATATAAACTTGCAATTATATCTTGAAATAGAAATTTCACCCCTCACTTATTTATGTATAACACACTTTTTAATGTTCCTAATGTCACATAAAAAAATTTCATTGGCACAAACCTCAGCCATCTCTTAACCCAATTAAATCCAATTCACATCCGTGAATGGGATTGTTTCCCACACTTTTTCTTGGTGTTTCACTCTCCTTGCTAAATGAGCATCATGTGACATGCTTCTTAGATGCTCTCCATTGTTTTAGGTAATGTCAATTTATCATTTCTCCTTTCATATTACAGATAAGGGTACTTGTGAATCTGGTTTTCTCCACTAATCCTATCCTTTTTACATCATTTTAAAAATTGTCTAGGGTTTCATTTCCATGATCCCATTAACTTTATATAGTGAGATAATAAAAGAGCATGTATAATGCACAACTCTTATAATTTATGGTTATATTTGAAAACCCCCATTCATATTAATTAAATTATTTAAATATGGGATCATTTCACTCTTTTTTGACCAATATGTTGCTATGCATGCACTATTGTTAGGATTTTTTGATGTTCGTTCATTACTACCTCAATTTTCTAACCTTTTTGTAGGCATGTGAGAGTGTTGTTAGATGATGCAACAATGTCAATGGTGGAAACTTCAATGAATTTATATTTTTTAACACACTACATAATTTGGGATATTTTACTCAAATGGATTGCCCTTAGATTTGTACAATGTAATTATTTGTCCTTTTACTGATATGTCATTATGTTGCTTTCCTTCTATAATAATTGATGGTTGTGCATGCACTATTGTTAGGATATTTATGATGTATGTTTGTTACTCCCTCAATTATATAAATATGTTTTGGTAGGCATGTGAAGCGTGGTGGGAGGTTACTATCTGAGCACCTAGAATCATAACCAAATATTTCAGGTGAAGTATTTCAAGAATTTACTTTTGTAATGACCCAATAGACATGATGTGCTATTTTTTATTGTTTATTCCATTCGTGTTATAGTTTATTATTATTTCATTTATTATTTTTATTTATATAAATATGATCTACTTGTCATGTATGTTGCTCCCTTTTGTTGGTAAGTGAAATAAGACAAAAAAAAGTAAAGTACATGGTATAAAGCATACTCTTTGTAGACCATGGATCAAAGACAAGAAGAGATCTATTTATGGGTGAAACCACAATATGGATTGATGTATAATTTTTTTTGACCAATTAAAAATAACTCTTTTGTCATCTAGGTATGTTCTTGGGATGCCATGTATGCCTCTGACTCACAATTAGAAATATAGTCTTCATATGTATCTTTGATTGAACTAGGTAGAAAAAAAAGTTACTATGATCCACTCTTCACTTTTGCAAATTAAGTGGGGTACACATCTAAAACCCATCCCTATAATTACTTGCATGCCACAGTTTCTACTAGCCTATACACATGTTCCATCATAGTTTTAAATTTTGCTAGACCCATAGTGATTGTTGTTTTATAAATTCTCCAAGTTTTTATAAAAGGATAAGACAATGGAGGGTCGTAGCATTATTTATCTATCTATGTCCACCCCTTCTATAGTTCTAATTTTCAAATCTAGATGCCTAAGTAAAATACAAACCCACAATGACCTCTGTGACATGTCATCTATGAATGGGTTAGGCCTTGATTTGATCATTTAGGACACATTAGCTTTAAGTTGATAAACTTGAAGGCCACAACCAATATCAACCATGTCCTTGTACCATGGGATAACTTCAACTTCTTCCTCTTTAGATAAAATGAATGTGGATCCTTCCTTTTAGTTTGGTAACTCCATTCAACCATGCCCTCAAACTACTAGATGGGATTCCCCACTTGATTGTTGCAATCCTAATGGACATATGGTTAATTTAGACATAATTTTCTACTACATTTTGGTGTAGTCACAATAGGAGGGTTCCAAAAGGAACAGTCCAGACCATGCAATAATGAGTCAACACAATAGAAACAACACAAAAAATAGATATGAAAACATGAATCTTCATTAATATAGAATGCTTACATGGAACATTGGCCACAAGGGAAAATATCCATGGCTCACAGGCCTTGCCTTAAAGGCTTACAACATACCACTAGCCAACATGCCTTATTACATGCCCTTGAAGGGTTTAAGTGAAAAACATTGAATCTATCTAATGATGGACTAATAATTGATGATATATAATGAATTACAATGCTTATAAATATGCTTCTCAAGCTCCAATATATGTCCATGTCAGCCACAAGGGTCAATAACCTGATGAGTGATATGTATGAGTGTCAGCCTCAAGATATGAAGAGTTTAGTTCCATGCAAAATAAATTATCTTATGAATCTTTAAGATAAGTCCCAACGAACCCAAGATGCTTGTATGATGTTGAATTAAGCTCTACATGATTTTGAATAGATCTACACTAAGAAAATAGACCAGGTCAGCCCGCAAATACTTTGAATGGTAATACAATGAAATTATGAGAGCAATATCTTCTAGTAGGAAAATGCAAATGGTCTAAAATTTGGATGTATAGTAGATGTCAATGTGTAGATGCTATAGCCTACTTTGCGAGATGAGAAATAATGATGAAATGGAATGAAATAGTGGAACAAATACTAAATGAAATGCAAGAAAAAGAACTATTTTTGGTTGATAGAGGATTACTTTACAACCAAGGATGCTCCTGTATCATACACCCAGGGTTGGAAGAAAAGTGAGTCTGTCACTTTCCAGGGCTAAGAGGAAAACCAAGACGGTCCACCCAATCGGGAAGAAAGAGTGAAGATAGAAGAACATATTCAAACTTTGAATTTTCAAAAAATCAGAATGGGATTGTTATGCAACTTATGGTGTATGAGTCCCAATATAGTGAATTTTCCAAATTTCATGAGTTCCAAACTTGTCACTGGCAGATTTTTGTTCTTGTCCAGAAACCCGAATCTAGGACTAAACTATCCATCTTGGTGTATGAGTCCGAGTGTGCATTAAATTTAGCATTATCAGCATTTTAGACCTTGTTTCAAGCTTCTACATAATTTTAGGTGTGCCTCTATACTTTTCCAGTTTACTATTCTAATTTAGATTCATTTCTAGGTCATTTACTTAGGTTTTGCACATCACTAGGTTTTGCACGTCACTTGTCTTTCTAAGCCCTATCTTGGTGGTGAACCCTCTTTTAATCTTTAATTGAATACTCTAGGATTCCTTATTCTAGATCTCTTTCCCCAATCCCATCATTGGATTGAGATCTCTAATGTATCCTTGACTGAAACTTGAGTGAGATAGGAGGCCTTTACCCCCCTTGTGTTCCATCTCCTAAAAGGTGGAGAACCCTATTTCCATTATTTCATAGGCTAGAAGTCTTCGTTCTTGACTCAACACTGCTCCAATTGCATTTCCACTTTCATCACAACCAACATGGATTACTTTTTAAAAATCAAATAATTCTAATAATGGCTTCTCTATCACCTTTTGTTTCAACAATTCAAAAATCTTTTGTGCTCTGGACGTCCACTTGAAATCCTTCTTATCTCCTCTCATTGTGTCGATCATGGGGTTACAAACACTACTGAAAATTCTGATAAACTTCTAGTAGAAACTAGCTAGTCCATGAAATGATCTTACTTCTCCAATGTTTATCAATGTAGGCCAATCTAAAATTGCTCTTAGTTTCTCTAGATCCATCTTTAATCCTTCAACAAAAATAATAAATCCCAAATATACTAACTCTATCTTCATGAAACTACACTTCTTGACATTAATCAACAAATTTTCCTCTCTCAACCTTTGTAATACTTGCTAGATGTGCCATAGATGTTCCTCTATAGTCTTACTTAAAATCAAAATATCATCCAAAATTAAACAATGACAAACTTACCTAAAAATTTCTTCAATACATCATTCATCAATCTCATGAAAGTGCTCGATGCATTGGTCAATCCAAAAGGCATCACTAACCAGTCATATAATCCTTCATTTGTCTTAAATGTAGTCTGCCATTCATGTCATCTGATTCTAATCTAATTATATCCACTCTTGAGAACAATCTTTGTAAAATAGTTTGCTTCATCATCACTTTCATCATTCTTCCTAGGGTTTAGGCCTCACCTTCGATCTTCTTCAACTGCATCTAAGGTAACTCACATTTCACACATCATATCTAACATTTCATCCATTCTTCTAGTGACATTCTTCATAGTAGGTGTTCTCCTTGGAAGAATATCTCTTATCGAATTGGTGCAACTGCCTCAATTCGACGATTTGGCTACAAGTGTTTCAACAACCTCACAATTGGTGATCAGTTGAAAATGAATGTAGTCTGCCTTAGGTTAGTGATCTATTCACCTTAAGGAATTCCTTCAGGAATTAAAAAATTTCCCTGATACCACTTGGTATAGTCACGATAGGAAAAAACTTGGTGCAGTCATGGTAATAGGGTTTCAGAAGGAATAGTCTGAACTGTGCAACAATGAGTAAACATAGCGGAAACAACACAAAAAAATATATATGTAAACATGAATCATCATTAATATAGAATACTTACATGCAACATTGGCCACAAGGGAAAATATGTAGGGCTTATAGGCCTTTCCTTAAAGGCTTGCAACATACAACTAGCCAACATGCCTTATTATATGCCTCGAAGGGTTTATGCAAAAAATGTTGAATCTATCTAATGATGAACTACTAAATGATGATCTATAATGAATTAAAATGCTTATAAATATGATTCTCAAGCTCCAATATAATTCTGCATCGAGCGCAAGGGTTAATAAACCAATGAATGATCTATATGAATGTCGGCCTCAAGATATGAAGAATTTAGTTCCACATGAAATGAATTATCTTATGAATCTTCAAGATAGGTCCCAATGAACCCAATATGCTTGTATGATGTTCAATTAAGATCCGCATAATCTGGAATATGTCCACACTAAGAAACTCGACTGGGTCGGCCCCCAAATGCTCTAACTGGCAACACAGTGAAATTCTAAGAGCGATATCTTCTAGTAGGAAAATGCAAATGATCTAAAATTTGGATGTGTAGTATATGTCAATGTGTAGATGCTATATCATGCTCTATGAGCTAAGAGACAATGATGCAATGGAATTAACTAATAGAACTACTACTGAATGCAATGCAAGAAAAATATCTATTTTTGGATGATACAAGATTGCTTTATAACCAGGGATGCTCTTGCATCAAATTTGCATGTCAAGAAGAGACCAATGATTTGTGGAGAATCTTGAGGACACCAAGTGCACACTAGTTGATTGACCACCACCAATAGGTGGTTCTAAACTTGATTGAGTATTATGAATAGCTAGTTCAAAGCCTAAACCATTTGGTGTATCGTCGACACATTCAAAAAATATCTTTTTGGTTGGGGATTGTTGTATCTTGATCATCAGATTGTGAAGTAGTAAACTTCATTCCATGAGTCATTCTAATTAGGCACCTTCCATAATTGATCTCTTTCCCTTTTTACCTCCTATCATGATTTGCATTGAAACTGCACATAAATCGAATAATAGAATTACTTGTTTCATTAGTAATGAATATGTATAACAAAACCAAAAATATAATATTTTACACTTGTCAGAAAATTATATGACTAAAATGTAATTTATACCATTTATAAAAATCCTAGATAAATGAGTATATATTTAAATGAATATGTATGTTGTTATGTTGAATAAAGAGGCTTTATTGTTGAATGGAAACTTAAGTTTTTAGAATTAAACATTATTATCTTATAAATATTGTTTTAATATATCATCGTATAAAGTCAATGGGGTCATGATAATGTAACCCTAGATGGTTTGCACAATGATGTGAACAAGATGGGAGTATTAGGGAAACAAGGATTCACAAATACCATTGTATGCAAAATTAAATGAGAAATGATAGATTGATATTACTTGAAACCATGAAGAGTATATAATGGGAATACCACATGATGGAGACAACAAGTAGCTAAGAGTGATGCATAATGAGAAATGATAAAATTATTTTAGAAAGTGTCTAAAATATTCACCTAATCAAATAATTTCATGAATAAAATGAGGTTTATGAAATAAAACATAAAATTATAGGGGTTGCAATTTGTATAAGCTCTATTATTTATATTTCTTGAGTACATTTATGAAGCTATAAATTATTTGGTAAGCCAAAAATCACAAACATAAGTTACAAAGTTCATCATTTGTATGTATGCTATTGTGTCCTATGTGCAATGGAAAGTAGACAAATACTAACATGTAGTATATAGAAAATGTGTGCTACTATTTTCACTTGGAAATTGAAATGAGAGTAATTTAAAAACAACTTAGATGAATATAAAAATAAATATCTATCTTGTTGTGTCAATTGGCAACCAAAAATTTAGAGATACATACATAGTTTCATGATATATAGTTATATATATCTATATATGTATATATGTGTGTGTGTGTGTCTGTGTGTGTATGTATGTACATAATATATATACTAACATGATGAAAATGTATGTTGATGTGTCAACTTCGAAAGTTGAACACAAGTAATATAAACACAATTTTGGAGAGTACAAAAACCTTAAAAATTAAGCTTAAGATGGTGTTCAATTAAGAATTGAAAGTACACAAATACATATAGTGTCATTAAAATAAATAGGGGTTTTTAATGAAGCATGTAAAAAAGGATAACCTTGAAATTAGAATATTTGTGAAAATTGGGAACCCACCAAAAAACATGACCACATACAAATTAAAAAATAAATCATTAGCATACACACACAAACACATATATGTATGTATGTATGTATATACATATACATGTAGTGTCAGAAAAGTAACCCTTCTCAAACTAATTTGGGAATAATCAATATTAAATTAATTTAATTATACCTTGGTTTAGTGTTGTAATGTGTCTCTCACATTCACTTTGAGTCTAGGGCCCTTCTGGATAAAATTGACTTAATTGTGCTTTATTTAGGGTGTTTTAAAGTGTTTTCTTACACTTTCACACTAATCTAGGGCTTTATTAATTAATTGAGGTTAATTAGAGCTTAATTGACCCCTTAAATTCAAATCCATGCCTTATTAATTGTATTTTATGAAGGATATATCTTAACTCTCATTAATAATGTTGCATAACACTTAATTTGGCAAGGTTTGAGTCCTAGTTAACTGCATTAGGACCCATTCACCCAAGGTGGTGAATGGATCCTCCTTAACTAAGGACACCCCTTTTTGAACTAATTTGTGGTAGGATTTTAATGATTTTTAATCCTATATCTAATTTTGGCTTGTGTTATTTGAAGTTTGAGATTAAATCTTAAGGTAAGTATATATATAAGGTTATTTTACATAGTTTCAACTAGAAGGGATAAGCAATCTAAGAGTCTAGAGAAATTTCATGAGATCAAGCATTCATATTCAAGAAAGAATGAAGTTTTGGAGTAGCATTATAAGTCTTCAAGCTCATTTTGTGTCAAAGATCAAGCATTATTGAAGGATTGATGATAAATGCCTATGGAGAATCATGATGGATTCTAGGTGTTGGGAGATGCACAAGACATATGACCAAGCCTAATGACTTGTTTCCTAAGCGATTCCATCTTCTATGATAATTCTATTTGCAACCTAAATGGAGGTATATTTAGATTTGTGACTTATTAAGTGGATTTTGGATCTTCTAAACTAGGTCACTTGCATTGTTCATGTTTCATTTGAGGAACCTATTTTAACACACTTGAATAGGATTGCTTTACATTCTAAAGAGATCTTAATCTTAGACACACTTAACGTTAGGATTGCACACACATTTCATGTTTCATATTTTCATTCATCATCAAGGTTTAATTACCAAATTTGGGGTTTGACTGAGGAAAACCCTTACCCACCAACAAGCTTCATAATTTTTTTTGTAAATTATTAATTGATTCAAATCTGAAAGAGGGAATTTCAAGTTGCAGAGGAGTGGAGATCTGAAACTTGAAGATCAGATTCAAAGTTTTTCGGAAGAGTCTATCACAAACCATTCACCACCTGGAAAATGAGTCTCTGTTAAGGCTTTAGGTATAAAAGATTTTCATTATGTATGTAACAACGGAAATTATACTCCCTTCTTGGAGATGGTAAAATTTATCATTTAATTTTGGAATGATTAACATTAAAATGAACATAATATCACCTTGATCTAGTGTTGTAATGTGTTTTCCATATTCACATTGGATTTAGGGCCCTTTTAAGCTAAATTAACCTAACTTTTCCTTAATTTAATGTTGTAAAGTGTATTTATTTACACCTTCACATTGATTTTTGGGCCCTCTTGCTTTTATGACCTTCATATCATCATTAATAGGCCCCTAAAACCCTATATTATGCATCTCAAGGCTTATTTCAACTAAGATCTCAACATAATCAACAAATATACTCAATTTTTGAACTCCCCAACATTTCCTCCACTTAAAAAGGCCTGGTGGGACCCATACACTAGCTTGGGAGTGTGAATCCCATCTAGATGGGACCTATATCCCATAAGTGGTGTATTAGTTCCATTTGGCCCCTTTTTAGGGTTTTGAGCAACAAATTAGGGTTTTAAGTTCAAATTTCATGAATGTCAGCCTCTAGGATCTAATAAATGGTAAGTTGGATGGATTTCCTATAAAAAAAAGGTCTAAAATCATTATTTCACTAATCCTTCATGATATCAACCTAAGCTATCAAGAGTTAAGAATTCCAAGACTTCACAAGAGTGTCAAGAGAGTTTGAGAGTCTGTCATAATAGTGGTTTTACAATTCACGAGAGGAGGCAATTTTAGTTTGAAATCACATATTTTTACAAAATATAATGATTTAAGCATTAAAAGTTCCATTTAAGGATTCAATTGAAGAGGGTTTGATCAAATCACCTTAGATCAAACCCCCTTGGATAGAACCTCACTAGTTTTAAACCATACCTATAAATGTGTCTCCTTTACACCTATCAAAATGCTGATAAAAAATCACTTTTGATTTAGCTTTTTGGGGATCAAATGAATTCATTTAAAATTTATTTCAAATGATTATGGTATTCCTCAGAACAAGCTATCCAATGAATATAATTTTAATATGTTTTGGTTTTGTTATGTATTTGTTTTTAAGTTTTATTAAACATAGTTTTTTCATCGAAAATGAATTTCTTTGCTCTTCACATGTGGAAAAATAGAAGATTATCAAAAAAATTTGAAAATATGAGTGCACCAGATATTGAAGTCCTTGATCCAAAAAAAAAATAAAATAAAATTTTGACATATACAAAAAAGTTACATTATCACGGTCCTTGTGTGTCTAAATTGTAATTAGTTTGAATTTGAAACTTGATTAAGGAAAAAAATTTAATAAAATTATCTAACCAAGTGGAAGCACTAGATATCAGAGTTACAAATCTAAATTTGAAAGAATTAGAATTTTATCCTTCATGGAAAAAAAGTTATGCGTTATATGGTGTCGTCACTTTAAAAATGTTGTTTTCTAAAAAAATCAATTTTCGTGGAGATGGAAAAAGAAGTGCAATTTGATTCCAAAAATTTTGAAAAAAATATTTTTAGAATCTACAGACAAAATTTGATGAGACTCTAGTTTGCACCATCTTCAAATTCCTCACAGCTTTAGCCGCTATAGGTGCCGAATGTGAAGATTTAGTTAAAAATAATAATTACTGTTAGGTTTGGCCAAAATTGTAAACCACTATTATGGGATCACCCTACAAGAGAATTTCTAAGGCATTCAAGGGCATAATTCTTCATCATTTATTGTGGTAATTCAAGATCCATCTGAAAAATAAGAAAATGGGTGCTTTATAACCTAGGTCATAGAACACCACTTTTTTCCCATTGACATTTGAAAAGGTCCTAGTAACCCTAATTGGATTGACTATCAACCTCTCAAGGTGAGTCAATTCTCAACAAGGAAGACCTAGGAGGGGGTTCTTTAAAATTTAAGGGGTTCACCACCAAGAGAAAGCTTGAAAAAGACAAACCAAGATTCAACTCACAAAACCTAATAATGCACTCTAAATGAAGAGTGCAAATGATGAAAATAAGTAACACCAAGTTAAGGTATGTGTACCTAGGAAGTTTGGAAATGTTACAAGGATTCTGGAAATACAAAGAAGTTGTCAAAATGTGTTATGGAGGACTAAGATGCACTTACCGTTGACTTAGTCTTGCTACTATTTTTTAGGGCAGATGTGAAATCTTCAGATGTTGAAACAGAATCTCGAAGAATCTTTGAAAAATACCCTGTGGAGGACTAAGACGCCCTAGGTGGCAACTTAGTCTCATCTAGAATTTCTGAAACCTTCGAAAGTGATCCTTGGGTCCTAGGTCTGCACCTTCTTCTCCTCAAATTTCTAGTTCTGAAACTTCAAAATTTGGCCTGTAGGTCAGTTTCCATGGATATGAGAACTTTGCAATGCAACTTTGCAACTTTTATAACTTTGCACTTCAAATGATCTCCAAGTCGTCAACCTAAATCTACAAACACAAACAAGCAAGAGACTCACTCACCACACATGGTGAATGGGTCCCACTAGGATGGAACTAATTCACCATGCATGGCGAATGGATCCCACAAGGGCTAATTTTAGAGCTAGGAAGCCAGGAGATAAGGAAATAAGGTTTAAATTGCAACTTTGTCAGGTATGTGATCAATTTAAGCCTTGAAATGCACAAGATGGGTTAATAGGGGCCTATTAATGATGATGTGAAGATTAATTAGGGCTTGGGACACATAATTCAATGTGAAAGTGTGATTATGCACTTTACAACACTAAATGAGGTCCACATAGCCTAGGAAGGCACAAGAACCAATGCGAATGTGCAAGACACATTACAACACTAGTTTATCATTAAGTTTAAATTATAAGCCTTCTATATTGATGTAATAATGCAATTAAATATGTTTTATAATGTTGAATTAGGGAGAAAGAGGTTCATTAAGCCTAGAAAAGCATGACGGTCCGTTACAAGACTTTACAACACCTTTACAAGACATCATTAAATGCATATTAAGGGTCCAAGACCTAGTGTGAATGCATAAAATACCTCACACCACTAGATTAAGACCTCATTAAGTCCATTTTATCATGAATTAATCCCATGTCAAGAGAAGGATACTTTTTTCTATGGCACAGTGATATAGCAAAATCTAAAGATATATTATTCTTTTAGCCATGCACCCAACATGCAAAAGTTCCAAATTTCATTAAACTAATGATTCTATATAATATTAAGTTTTTCTAAGTATAATTTTTCATTTCAATCCTAGTTTTTAAAAACCTAGCTCCTCAACTTTGGAAACCCGTGTTGACATCAACACAACTATATTTACATTCATAGAAGAGAAAATTGTATATACTAATAGGAGTCAAAAAATGATATTTTGATGACTCCCAAATGATTTTTTGGACACAAAGTGATGATTCCATGACTTCCCCAAGTGAAAAGTTTCCAATGATTTTCTCTCAGATTCTTGGATTTCTTCCCTTCCTCTTTAAAAGAAAACAATAAGGTTTTTCAAAGGGTTCTAATAGTCATTTTTCATTTTTATATATACTAATTTGTTATAATTATTTTCTAAGTGTAGAACCTTAAATCTGCATTAGCTCAAAAACAAAAGCACTTAGCATTGTTAGTAAACCAAAGCATACAAAAGATTCCCTATAAGATTCATCTGATCACAAGAATAATGCAAAAGAAGCAAGAAAAACATAGAAAAACATCATTCTAATAATCAAACTAGCATCTTATAGTGGATTGGTGCTTCTATGGAAAGAAGCCCTTTCCCAATCCTTGCTTAAGCTCCATGATGAAAATTCTATGAAGAATGATATGGAATGCTAAGATGATAAATGGGAACAATTAGCTCTCAATTGAAGAGAGTAACTTTGCATGAATGATTGTGGAGATTGTGGAGGATTTGTTGAAGGATGAACCCTCTATTTAAAAATTCTCAAGTTGAAAGAATGCTTATGAGAGAGCAATGTGGGATAAAGATTGGAAAAATGAGATGAGGCCACTTGTCAACTTGTCATAGGTTGAGGAATGTGCAAGTTTTGGCCAATGTGCCCAAGAGAGGGAGATTCAAATTTGAATTTGTGAATTAAATGTCAAGAGAGGGGGACATGAAAATGAGAAGTTAATGCAATGTTGGAAGGGACAAGTCAACTTGTCTTCATTTTCAAACTTGAGGGAATATTCTATTTTTATGCCAAGTTGAAAGAAAATAAGGATTTTAATAAATCAATAAATTGATTTATTTGTGCAAGTGGGAAAAGCTAGAGGATGTGATGGGTGGTTAGACTAATTAGGATTAGATTAGCTTAATGATGATTAAGATGTTTTGACCCTTTTGACTTGAATATTTGATTTATTTAAATCAAAAAGGGATGGAATATGCATTTGGAGATTTAATTAAATAAAGTTTGGTTTATTTAATTAAAAGGTTGATGTTTGATTTATTTAATTTAAATGAATAACCTTAGGAATGAATTAAATAGTCCTGATTTACTTGGTGAGTGGATTTGCTGAGTTCGATTAATTTAATGAGCGGATGAATATGAACTAAGTGCATAATGTTAATTTTGCATGTCTACATTTTTCCCCTCTTTGAAGCAATGTACTTGTTGCGTTGGTTCAAAGAATAAACTTCCCATGAACAAAATTCAATTTTTTTTATTCTTACTGGTTGCCCCAGCAAAAAGTACACTAGTACATTTCCCCCTTGAGAGATCAAGCAAAAAGATTTCATTTGAGGGTCGATCTTGTGATAAAGATGTTCAAAATGGATGG
>VDFB02178810.1:0-15866 GCA_007258455.2 Sequoia sempervirens
GTGTTGGCTAAGGTTGATTGAGCATCTCTTGTAGGTCACATAATTTTTAATTTCTTTTGGCATTGTATTTATCTCATTCTATTATTTTATTTTTCTTTGTCTTAATTTTTTAATATTACCTTTGTTTTACCCTATGTTACCTTTTTCATTCATATATTTTATATCTCATTTGTTTCTCTCTTAATTATTTTCCCTATTTTCTATTTGTCACTTTTTTTGTGTGTGTTTTTCTCTTACTTTGCCCGTGCACATCTCACATTATTTTTCTTATTACTTTTATTTTTCTTATTACTTTTATTTATGTTTTCTTTCAATCTATATTTCTCTAAGTTTGCGCTCCATTTTGTGTTCTTTGTCTTGATTTTGAGTCCTCAAGTGAACTCAATTTCTACAATATTCCTCCAAAGTACAGGCCCTCATCAAAACTTCTTGGTTATAACTTCATCCCTATCCTCATCCCCCATGATCATTAACTTATTGCTTCCATGTAGACATCATACTCTGGTTGGAACTTAGAATGATAAATGCTAAGTTTTAATTTTTGTCCATTGCTTCAGACCCAATTGACTAAGGTATTTATTGACCAAGTGAATGAGGTTGGTAGAGGTCTATATATGCCACATTTTTGCATTTTTCTTTTCGTTAGTGTATTCAAATACTTTGGTATTCTCTTAGAGCTCTAGAATTACTTGTTGATTGTGTTTGAAGAGTATTTGAGTGGGTTGTTGATTCCCTCTTGCCTAGTTTCCTAGGCTTTGAATACCTAATTTGTGAATTAGCTGATTGATTGCCAAGTTGGTCTTTTCCCCCTCCACTCTATTTCGTTCTATGTTATTAAGGTATTGATTGCATTTTGGTGTGTATATTTTCTTTCTAGGATAGAGTTTTTTTTGTTTTTTTTTTTAAATTGCAGTGTTTGAAAGAGTAGTGTTTTTTGAGCTAGGGGTTTTGTCTCATTTTTTAGTTGCAATATTTAGTACACTTTTGTTTAAAACTTGTGACCATAAATTCTAAGCCTTTTCCCTTTCTACTTTGATCAAAGTGTTCACATTCAAAATTCAAACTTCAATGTGAAACTTGAACTTTGAATTTATAATTCCTTATCTCTCCACCATCCATTTCCAAAAGAATGATATCACTAGCAATCGAGTGTTGTGAAATCTTTGAATATAGGTCAAATTAGGGGTCCCTATTGATGTGTATGATGAATAGAGAAGAGGTAGAGGGAAGTAGCACACAAGAATGAAGATATCTTGAGTAGAGGATGGATGCCTCTGAACCTGAACCACATATATCTAGAGTGGACATTGGAAACTACCAACAAAATTCTCGACCTAAGTCTATCACAAATGAGGGAGGACACTCTAGAATCACAAATATTGCTTGATCAACAAGTCTCATGTTGATAAGTTGAGACCCAAAAGTAATATGACTATAGCAAGGGCCCTTTTAGGGCTCTTGTGGATCGCAATGTGAAAGATGAGATCTTTGAAAGCAATAACATCTTCAAATGTACTTGGAGAAGACCATATAGTATTGTTGTAATTCCAAAAAGCAATGGAGATTCCATTACCACCTACAACCGTGTTGCCCGTTTTTGTATTGGTTTGGGTTTGTGGATTTGGCTATTTTTTTGGGGGTTAGGTTAGTTTTGGGTTCAATCGTACAAGAAACATGTAAAAATCATATATATATGTAGCCTAGAAGTAGAATTAAGATTAGAATATCACATAACATCATATAAACTTAAAGACTTTATAAACAACAAAACTACCATAAACTTGAATGTCATTTAAAACATGCATGATTAATATTTAATATTCATTGTCCAAACTTCAAGTTCAATATTAAAATAATAATATCAAGTTCAACACTTTTAATCATCAAATGCATTTTCTAAATCATCAACACCATCATTATCATTGACATTAGATGACGTAGAAACGTTAGATGAACCACAAGCAGCACCAAGCGGCTTTCAGAATCCTCATATGCAATGTGCTAGGAAGTGGTCCTTGTAGTCATGTTTGTGCGAAAGGAGATGCAAGTTGGAATGTACATATACTAAGTTCTTTGCTCTTTTGGAGTGCAATCTATTGCGCTTTATTGAGTGGATGAAAGAATATGTGCTCCAATTCCTCTCAGATGTAGATGAACTAGCAAGCTATGAAGACAAAGTAAACAATTAATGTTATACATTATATTTATTAAAACTTAAAGCACTAAAAAATAAAAAATTAGTAAACTTACTAAACTTACTAGTGATAAAATTTTGATTGCAAGGGGTTGTAGGTGTAGGGTTTCCTATTTGGATAGTGTGTGGCAATTGTTTGGTGAGCTTTAATTTTTTGTGTTAGTTTGATA
This sequence comes from Sequoia sempervirens, assembly GCA_007258455.2. Lineage (NCBI taxonomy): Eukaryota > Viridiplantae > Streptophyta > Pinopsida > Cupressales > Cupressaceae > Sequoia > Sequoia sempervirens. Next base: position 2,365 of record VDFB02178810.1, read on the forward strand.
TTTGGGATTACTTACTGTTTTTAGTAGTCGCTGTTTATAGTAATTCTATTTTTGATAACTGGTCTTGGTTGCAGTGCAGTGCAGAGTTTCCATTCTTGGTATGGGGCGAGTTTTCTACATGGTTAGAATTATTATTGGTTAATTTGTCACTAAAGTATTAATGTTGCTTTTTAATAAAAAAAATGAATCTAAGCTTGGGTTATAAAAAGGACCCCTTGGCCTAGTTTCACAACGTTGTTTTAAAAGAGGGGCCATTGTACTTTTAGTGGATGTCTTATAATAGTTTTATTTTATAAAGTTGAGGCTTAATTTATGTTTCGAGAGGTGGATGCCTAGCTTGGGAGACATAAGGATTTTAACGAATAAAATAAAAAGGCTTATGGAGGGGGCATGGAGTTTTCGAGGGCAAATGAATTCAAAATGATGTTTCCCTAAGTTCTCTCCCTTTCTCTATTTATTCATTTGGATCTCTTATTTGGAGCTATAGATATTTTGGCAATTCAAGGAGACTCTGCTGGAATGATTCCAAATTTCGATTGTAGTTGATTGAGGATGAAGACCCTCATTTCTAGCGTTGGTTTTGGTGGTGAGAGATCCACCATACCTAGTTGGAGTGGTTCTACTTGAGGGATCACCGTTGTGCTTACAGAGTTCTTGATTTTCATCATTTTGGGGTTGAATAATGAAGATTTTCTTAGCATTTTGATGTGGGTTTGATGATTTTAGAGTGCTGGTTGATTTGCTTTGTTTGGGTGATTATTTGAGGTGTTAAAAACTCATTAGCAAAAGTCTGATATCCATTTTCAGAATTCTGAAAATCCTTTTTTCAGAGTGGTTGGAAGTACTAACTTGCTCATAACTCAATGGGTGATTGGAAACTCGTTCTGGGCATTGTTCCTAAAGGCTACTCTCTACTGGGCGGCTCATTTTGAGTATTTATTTGTTATATTTGTTGGAGATTTTATTTATAGGAGCTGGACGCCCCTCTTAGGGAGTCGTCCCATTTTGTGGTTTTCCCTATTTCAGTCTGCCTCCTCAGAACAACAACTTCAGGTGACTGCAACAATGTGTTAATGAAGTCTAAAGTCAGTTGATTGTTGGCCAAAGTGAAGGGGAGCACTGGAGTTAGTTAGCTTATGCATTTGGAGTCTTCTTTGAGGAGTTGCATGCATTTGCTGCTCATTTTATGATCAAGGAATGGACTTAATTTGACTATAATCAAGTCTGAACTGTATTTCTTAAAGTCTGATTTCTATTATTCATATATGCCAAGATGATTTATATTGGTTTAATATGATATGTTGCACGGCAATGTCATTTCCTTTCAACGCAATGTTATTTCTTTAAAACACCACACATGTTGAATGGAACATTGAAACCAAACAAATCTGCAATATTCCACAAACTCAAAAAAAAGATAAGAAATGGGGGTGGTCATGACAATGGTATCATAGTGAAGTTTTTCCTGCCAACCTGTTGGGAAGCTAAACCTTGTCAGATTTTCAGTTGCTGGTTAGTGATCAACACTTGCATGTGTTTTGGTAAATTCACCTTAGGGAGAAACATCGCAGTTGTTGTTCTTGGTTTTTTGGCTTGTTAAGTGAAAACATGGATTGGCCACCTGAATTTATACCTAAGGAAGAAGACCCTATCCCAAAGTTGCTGATAAGATTATAGAAGGAAAGAGTCAACTACGAAAGTGACACTTCCAAAATTATCGATCAATATCAAGAAATTCTTGATGAGATCAAAAACCATGTTTCTTTTGAAGCTTTCTTGGACTTTGTTGTATGGAGGGACCCTAGCAAAAAGGGGTTGATTAACTACATAAGAAGATCAAGGAAGAAAAGAGATTCTCAAGAAGTCCTTGCGAAAGAGAAGGAAGAGGCTAAGGCAAAAAAGGAGGTTACGAAGGAGCTTGATGTTTTTGACATGACAAGAACAAATTTTTTTAAAGATGAGCTTGAATGTGTGGAGGACAAACTATTAGAACATCCCTACGAAGACGAAGACTTCATTAATCAAGAGGCATGTATTGCAAAGCCCCAAGAGAACTCCTTAGAATTGCATGCAGCTTCTATTGATGAGATTATGCACAAGGGAAAGGACATAACAATAGCACTAAATGCATCTCTAGAGCTATCCAGTGAATTTGTAGACACTAGTACCAAGGTTGGCATTGTTGAGGTCATTAACACATCTTTGATGATGGTCTTGTTGAAGGCAAAATAGATGAGGCTTTCAAAACAACAAATGGTGATGATTATAGTGATGAAGACATAGGTGGTTTGGGTTTTGACTTGCAGATCCAGCTTATGGAGAGAGATACGCATGTTGACATTAGTGTTGGTGAGTTGGGAGATGTCTTGTTCAAAGAGATAACACCCCAAGAGGAGTACAATGAGCACATTTTGAATAGAGCAATCAACCCTTTAGCTCTTGGGATTCGGGTGTGATGGCACCTAAGTATGACAAGGAACTTGTTTTGGATGAATTTCCTTTTGACTATAGTGCTGTTCTAACTTCAACTCCATAGTTATGCAAGGAAGATGGCATAGATAGCATTGATGATGTTCTTGATCTTGAGAACAAATCTGATTTCACATTGCATGAAGCTGATCTTAAGCAAGGACCTAACAGCCTTGTTGGTTTGGATTCACAATCTTCTTTTGAGGATGATCAGGGAGAGGTACATGTAATTTGGGACAGCCATGGAGACTTTGATAATAGGTATGAAAGTTTTGATTTTTGCATGCAACATAACAACAGTGTGCTATCCTTGCCTAAACATGATTGGAAAAATCAGGTTTTGGTGTCTATGGAAAACGATGTACACACTTTATCTAGGTTGGATGACATTAAAAGACTTGTTGAGAAATTCATCTTCATGACACCAAGAAACCAATATGAACAAAATGTTCTCCTTGTTGATTTGCACATGATTAAAAGTTCTATGGAAGGAATCAAAATAGTATTCTTACACATGTTGCATGATAGAGATGTTGCCTCCAAGTTTGCAGATGAAACTTTGCCCATGACTAAGCAGTTAAGGGAAGAGGTTAGTGAGCTCACTATTGAGCTTAATTCCACAAAGCTTGCTTTGGAAAGTGTTCTAGTTTGCAGATGAAACTTTTCCCATGATTAAGCAGTTAAGGGAAGAGGTTAGTGAGCTCACTATTGAGCTTAATTCCACAAAGCTTGCTTTGGAAAGTGTTCTAGTTTGCAGATGAAACTTTTCCCATGATTAAGCAGTTAAGGGAAGAGGTTAGTGAGCTCACTATTGAGCTTAATTCCACAAAGCTTGCTTTGGAAAGTGTTCTAGAGGCACTTCTTGAAGCAAAAGATTAGTTCTATGAGATTCAACAGTTCAGGGAGAAGGAGAGTAGAGAAAGGGCAAATGAGATCGAACAGGTAGTGGAGGATCTTGTTTGCATTCAGGAGTATGATCTTGTCCATTGTCGCAAGAAATTAGAAAAGGAGAGTTGAGATCAACAAGAGAATAGTCCTCAATTTATGGATAATGCTTTGTTTGAGGTAGATGTTGATGTGACTTATGATAATCCACTCTTTGGGTTGGATGAGCGAGCTCTTTCTGATTCCACTGTGGAAATTGGTGATAATCATAAGATTTGGGATCCAAGTGCAATTGCCAATGGTGAGTTGTTGATTTAGAGTTGGAATGGTGGACACAACTTGAGGATTGGTACCGCTGTCCATCTTCCAATCAGCCTACATAGGACAATGAATGATATCATGTAGTTGGACTGGCCAACTCCCCAAGATCAACAATGGAGTAATTCTCATTTGGTGCTGATTAGAGGAGGTGATGTGGTTAGTGGAGGAGTTCCTTGGGTCAATCCCACATTCACATACCTTATGTTTTGGGGTAATCTTTTATGACAGCTGCTGCCCTAGTATTTCAGCATTAATCATGGCACATTTCGATTATGAGCATATGGACTTTGTGATCTTAAAGGCTTCGTGGCAGCAGGTTGTGGGAGGACTTACATTTCGATTATTTCAATATGGGATTTAATGGTGATTACTCTTCATTGTTCCAGGAGAGGAGAATGTAGCTTGAGCTTGATGGTCAGACAGTTACTATCCGAATGGCGCAACCTCACTGTAGTGGAGCCAATTTAGAGGGAAGTATCTATGTCCAAGATCTTCAGCATGGGTTATTGGATACAAATAGTGATGGAAGAAGCATACAATGGTTGGTTGTGGAACAAATAGGAAAAAAATATGCTGCTGTTACCCCTTTATACAACCACCTTATGAGTCCATTTGTGTTCACAATTTGCACAAGTGGATTGGAGGGAGATTTTGAGCAAAATTTGGAGTTCTACTTGGTTGATGACTCTTGGAAATGTGTTTACCGTTAAGATAATGATCAATTTTTTCTTTCGGGTTGAAGATTTTTCAGTGTTGCAGCTGTTGCTCATATTTTTGGGAGCCGATTTTTCAAAAATCAGACCATGAGCTGTTGATTTTAGTCTGCCTCCTCAGAACAACAACTTCAGGTGACTACAACAGTGTGTTAATGGAGTTTAAACTTAGTTGATTGTTGACCAAAGTGAAGGGGAGCGCTGGAGTTAGTTAGCTTATGCATTTGGAGTCTTCTTTGAGGAGCTGCTTGCATTTTCTGCACATTGTATGATCAAGGAATGGACTTAATTTGACTGTAATTAGGTCTGAACTGTATTTCTTAAAGTCTGATTTCTATTATTCATATATGCTAGGATGATTTACATTGGTTCAATATGATATGTTGCAAGGCCATGTCATTTCCTTTCAACGCAATGTTATTTCTTTCAAACGCCACACATGTTGAATGGAACATTGAAACCAAACAAATCTGTAGTCTTCCACAAACTCAAAAACAAACAAAAAAATTGGGGGTGGTCATTATACCTCAACCCATGAATCCCTTATGGTCTGCAATGCATCTTCAACATTCTCGACCTCTTTTTCCAATAGGGTTCCATGCACCTTCTAATAACCTGGGCCCTTGTTTCCTTCTAGAGCTTCATTAACTGTTTTCAACATCTCTTTCCAATATGGAGAGTGAACAGCATTAAAAGACAATCCATTTGCATAAATACATCTTGCTAGATGTTGGTTGGTAATGTCTCGACTCTTATTTTGAAATGCACTTTCCAAAGGTCCCTTTGGTGTTTTGCTTGTAATGAGTTTGTTCACTTTGAGGATGAGTGGAAAAATATGGATGGTTTTTTACCACAACATTGGGACTAGATGCGGGCTGTGTTCCCTTTGATCCTTTTTTTTATTAAGGGGTGACTTGATTTATGGCCTGCCCGTTCGTCTGCTTGTTCTTGCTCCATAATATATCCCATCACTTTCTCTAATGGCACAACTACACCATTCTTTTGAGGGCAAGGTTTGATGCCTTGTCTAAGTGTTCGACAGAAATGAGCTTTCACTCAACTTTGTGAACTACAATATCTAACATCACACCCATTGCAAATCCAAATGTAACCCCCACCACTTGTAACCTTGTTCTATCATTTGAACATATTTCCATACAGGATAATTTGGATCTGTTTTGAATTTACATTGAGCCATGGAGCTAGAACTAGTTGCCATTGTGATTCCTATGGCAAGAAATTTTGTAAACAACACATTCAAACCAAAAACAAAAAATTGATCACAAAAAATAGATATACAAAACCTAGCTCTTTTGAATCTCTGATACATTCTTAGAAGAAAGGAAAAAAAATATAGATAAACAAAGCAAAAAATTTGTTTCTTGTTTGTAGAACAAAAATGGAGGAAAAAAATTGATAGAAACTTACCTCTTTGCAAAATATTCTTTCTATACTCTTCTTGGCAGCTAATAAACACTTGTAAATATGTAGGAATGTCAAGGCAATCGATGTAGAACCTTCAAAGATCAATTTTCAACTCTCTTTGTTGATGTAACTTCAACTCTCTTTGTTGATCCAACAAGTAAAAAAATGTGTTCAGCCTCTTGGAATGATATTTTTTGTTTGCAAAAGAAATGTTACAAAATGGACTTGTTTTGGAAGTCAATATCGATGTTCACTTGGGTGCCTTGTCAAATCAATTGAATAAGTTGATTAAAAAGAGCAAAAAAATGAAAAAGCGCCAAAAATAGGCGTGCCTGGGATGGGTTCGTCCGGATCCGCCCGAGTTCGCTTGAGGTGAACCAGGTGGCCTTTGGCTACCCTTGGCCTAGACCCACAAGCGAACTGGACTGGTACTTGGATCCGGTTCGAACTGAATCAGGGTTTGACCGGTTCCTTTTGGGATTTGATAACTTAGGGCCTACAAAGACCTGAGGTCATCATCATGCTAATGGTCTGGAGTTTGTGACCACCCAAGAAGTGGAGAGTCATGATTGATGGCTTTACAATCATGGATAACAACCCGCTTGTTCTCTTTCTTGGTAGGTACAACTTGAATATGGGCTTGTTGAAATTTCTTTATTTGGGGTCTTGTAATATTCGTATCTAGCTAAATTTGTTGAGAGGGGAAGAAGAGCTTCACGTTTTCTTGGAGAGTGGTAACATTCTTCTATAGATAAAAATTGGATGACATGATTGATGTGATGAGCCTAACTGGCTCACAACTCAAACCCCTGTATTTTCCTTATCTTATTTGTGTTTTTTTTTAGTTTTTAAAGAAAGTTTGTAGACAGAAGAGAAGGGGCGCATCATATAAAAGCTCATAAAATTGCAATATAGTAATATTTTGAGCAACAGATGTGATAGATGTTATTTTGCAGTACATACAATGGGATTGCAAATGAATTACATACCCGAAATGCTCCAGAATAATTAAATAAAGAAGTATCCCAGCTTGCCAGCCGGAATTGATGGAAACTAACAAATATGCACGCCTAGGCTCCAGATTTGACTTCTCCCACTCCGAAACAGGATACAAACCACTGAGAAAGGTATACGCCAAGAATGGAACACTGTCAGAAGCCAAAAGAAAGGCGTTTCAACAAGCTACTTCACACGCCTAGCCTCCAGATGGCACATTTCCCAATGTAAATGGTATGGCCCAAGTAAGAACTGAAGAGCATCTACTAGAAGTTGCAAAATTGCTGAAGAAGATGCCTCTAGTGTAGAACCCCTCTTATTGTAAACTGATAAAATTCAACAATAAATTCTGATAAAGATCAATAGAACTTCTGAATGAAGCCCTCACAAATGCACTAATTCGACTGGTCTCTCATAGTCTCAAAAATGCTCAACACTTAAGAGGATCTCGTTCTCCAATGGCAGAAATGCTCAAATCCTTGTCTCAGAGAATAGCACAGAGAAATAACAATGGCAAAGTCAAATAATCAATGAATGAGTTTTATTTGCCAAAATTGCCTTATATTCCAAAAAGGCACGACTTTCAAGAAAGTGACGCCACTTGCAATCATTTAAATATTTTAAATCATATTTAAATCATCCTTCAATAGTTTCAAGTTAAATACTTGGGCGCCCACTTTATTACATAAGTGATTTAATTTTAAATCACTTTTATGAAATATTTAAGTGATGAAAAAGGTATAAAGTCAATTTGACTTTATAATAAAGTGTTAAGTTAATAATTAACTTAAATCACTTAAACAATCATAACTCTCTCAAAACTCCATATAATTCTGTGCCGTCAGAAGCTGTCAACCCCTGAACTGCCAAGGCCTGCTCTGAGCCAATCATTGAACTCTGAACTGAGAATGACAAAACTCCTCTAGATAATGTCACTGACCCCCTAAACACAACCTGTTAGCCTACAAGGGTCCAAGAGATAGGCTAACTCAACTGTACCTGAGAACTGACTAGAGCAGGGACATCACAATTGATGTCAAGTAGTGTCCAAGCCTTGTTAAGGGAGATATACTTCAAGTTTCAAGGATTAAAAAATACTTTACTTGCCTTTAAAGGATTAGCTCGCTTAGGTAGGCCATGAATGCAAAGGTTGAGTTCCTCGGTTTGTTCTACCCTTTCTTCTTCAAGCTTCTCTTGGACAACCATCCCAACAATAGGAGGTGCCTTGTTCCCTTTAGCCACGTGCACCCCACAAACTTTGCTTCTCAATTTGTTTTTGGATAGATTGTTGTTGGGCCATGTTTTTTTTTTAATACTTTCGTGGTTAGTAATTATCCTTGATTTTTAATACCTTAACTTTGAAGACCACTTCCTTGAGTTGTTGAAAGTAGGGGGATCAATAGGGCTGGCTTGAACTTGTTCAAGTTTAGCTATCCTTGCCTACAAATGGTGATACTATCATCTTTTTCTCGTACTTGTTTTTGAAATAGTAAAAAATGATCTTGATGTAAATGGCTCAGAGTTTCTACCCTAGATATTTAGCGAGAAGGATAGATGTATTTGTTTTGTGGTGACAAGGCCTTGTGCAATTAGGGAGTTTTAAGCACTTGTATTAATGGGAATTCCATGTTCTTATAGAAACCCTAGTGCATGTTATATAGAAACCCTAGCACATAATTTGCATATTTTTGAGTTCGCATATGTTAGAGAGAAGAAAAATCACAACAAAAAATGGAGTCAAGTGAAGAATTCTTTTTGTAGTAGAAAACTTTGGGCATAATAGAACATTAAGATTTCATGTGTGGAACAATTTGCGTATAAAAAATCTTAGGGTAGAATTTACAACCTAGGGAAAGAAGAAAATTGTGGTAGAAAAAAATTGAAATTTTGGCAAGTAAAAGTTTACAAACCACAAAAAATTGCACATAACACAAAAATTTGCATGCAATGGAAAAATTCAATCTCAATATAAAAAACTCATACTGAATAGACATATAACAAGACCGAAAACCAAATGGAAATGCAAATGGAGTATTCAAAGGGCTTCGAGAATGATATTAATGATCCACTATAATTGATACTTCTAGGATATTTAGCTCCTAAGGTATTATGTGCCATTTTTCTTAATCCTAATAATCACCCATGGCTATGAAGTGACACTTGTGATCTAATGCTTCTCATGCTTCCATTATATGATGCTTACCGACCACATGTTGCTTATCCTTTGTGATATCATGCTATGCTATGTTAAATCTATAATTCCTCTCAAGGATTTAATGTTGTGAATAGGCAATTATGATCCTTATTGTGAACATATCCCATGCTTATTATGCTTATGATCCTTAATTGAATGCTATTATTTCATGATTACCTATTTGTGAGCTTTCCTTGTTCCTACTTAAGATTCATTCACCTTTTTTAAATTTGGTATTGATATTAGGATGCTTTGAAGGATTGTTAAATTGTTGTAGATCATTCATGAATCTATCAATGTGATCAAGCTTTGTTAGAAATTCTTTTATGATTTGGTTCATTCCTCATGAATGTTTTGTACAGACTACCCCTTAGTGAACAATAACAACCCAATGGGCTACCAATATTAGAATACTAGAATAATGATATAATAATGTGTTTTTTACGCTTGTATGTAATAAGTAGTTAGTGGCTATTAATGAGGATGTTGTAACAATAGACTTTTGTGATTGTCATCTATTTTGATTATGTAACTACATTATATATTTACACCATTTTCAAAAATAATATGGTACTCTCTCAATAAGAGATACATTGATTTCTCTCAATATCATATCATTGGTTTTTTCCAATATTGATATCGAAGCTCAAATGTGTTTAAGAGGCCTAATTAGTCGGGTACAACTCTTATTATATAGAATTGAAAGGTTAGGAAGAGGGGAGGTTAAAATTTGCAAAGTAAAGCATACTAAAAAAATAGAATTTTTGCAAGTTGAAGGTAAATTTGTGGATTTGTCAAGAAGAATCACAACATACTTTTTTTCTATTTAGGCAAGGGTTGTGGAAGGTTGACAAATGTTTGTAAGAGTTGTGAAGGCCATGCATAGATAAAATTATAGTGACGCATTTCCCATAGAAATTCTATTGCAAGCTTTTGAAGTCACCAAACTCTCGTAATATGTGTATTTAATTGCAACTTGTAGAGGTTGGGCTGCTGATTGACAAAAATGGAAGGGTTTGCATTCTGTGAAGTAAGAAAGCATCATGTGGAGACAATCAAGGATGAATGTTTTGATTGCAATTTGTAGACAATATGGGTTGAGGTCATGAGATGTTGGGGACAAAAAATAGTGTTGTAGTGAAAGGTCTTGCAACACCCTTGAAGGGTGTAATAAACTTTTAGTCAAAAATTTCTCGAGTTAAATTAGGTTCTGTTGATGTGTTTTTCGTGACCGCACAAACGCAGAATAAAGTCGCCAACGGCTACCCTATTCTCTCTTGATCAAAGTATTCCGCACGCTAAGATTGTGAGAGAGTTCGTGCGTTCAACTCCAAGGTTCTTTTAGTGCGAATAGGCTCAGTTTGGCTCGATGTGATTTGCTGGTATTTCAAGGGGACTTACGGAATTGTTCAATGGCGGAGAAAGGAATTCAAATGCTCGAAGAATTTGTCTATGAAGTGCGGGTTTCCTATTCTAACCAGAAAGTGCTGAATTGAAATGGTGTAAGGTTTAGAGAGTCTAAATGTATTCTAAAGCATGGGATATGGAGCTCAACTTCAGCAAACTTCAACCGAACTTCGCTTTGCCTCGCATCGGACAGCTTCCACGGAGTCGGTGCAATCTTCAAGGGAGATGACTGAAGATGTTCAAACCACCACTTGACATGAAGATACCATCACAACGATGCATACCATCATTCAAATTGTGATTGAAGTTAGGCCCAAATGTTTCCAATTGACCACACAAGGCGCATTCACCATCAGCAAATACACTAGTGGTATGGATAGACGAAGTTGCTTAGATCAAACACCACATTCACTGCATGGAATAAAAATTATACTACTTTGAGCTACCATTTGAATCCGAAGGACGAAGAAACCTTGCTAACTCACTCAAAGACAAAATTCACCATCAATGAAAAACTCTTTTATTGAGAGAGTGTTCACAACAATTTCTTACAAAGTTTTCAAGAAAACTTTCCCTCTTCTTCAAACTACACTATCAATCTATACTAAGCTACTTCTAAGTTGTCCCTCTACTCTATGTCTATTCTAATCTTCTCTACTGTCTACTGAGATCCAAATGAGGGGGACTCCCCCTTTATATAGCTAGCCAAGTCCCAAAAGACGGCTAGGGTTACAATCAATAGAGTGGCCAGAATTGTGCCACCTCAGCCCTAACCCTAAAAACTGCCAGAGTAGGGAGTGGTACATTAAATGAATCAAAGATTCCCACTCACTCCCAAAAATAGCAAAGGCAATAAATGCCCACAATCAGTCTTCTAGAAGATTCCGCTTGTAGACGCGTTCACACTGTCCTTGATCTTCTTTCTTGACGTTGCTCTTCAACTTCTTTGTCACTTGAGCGAACACTTAGCCAATTTCTTGCAACTTTTTCTTCCTTCACGTGAAACTTATAACTTTATCTTCCTCTGAAGGTTGTAATTTCATCGTGCTTCACCACTTCAAGTCATTGTGCTCCGGCTTCAACATTTCTCCTGCAAAACAAGCAAGGAGAGGAGAATTAGAACACTTCATAATCTTAACCTACTTACCTAATTCCGACGCTCTGATTTTCAAGTGTTCATCGCCTTCCTTAGTCAACTTTGCGTTCAAATTCATGCCTTAGACAAACTTTCAACCCATCTTCCTCAAGGGCGTATCATCTTTGAGAAATTCGTTTCACCTGCTGGAGTTCTGACAGCCTTGATTTTATTCATCTCTGGCTCAAGAAAACTATCTTCACGAAGAGCTTGGGCAAATTCACCTAGGCAGTTCCTTTCAAATTCATCGTCCGGAGAATTTCACCTTGAAAACACATTTTCTTCATTTTGCCTTAGAAAATTTTCAAGTTTCCCTTAGGAAAATCATCAACCTGGTGCCCCTTTGAAATCTTCATCTCAGAAACCTCGGCAAGCTGTGGAAGGCTTTAAAATCAACTCCTCATTGACAATCTTTGATACCCAGAAGAAAATTTCCTCCGGAACACGTCGAATCCATGGGTGCACGACGAACGGGTTCATTTAATTTTTTTGAATTTTGGACCTTAGAAAATTATTTCCCTGTGAAATTTAAATCCGTTCTTCATCTGTGATCGTCCTGTTGCTCTAGCTTGAGAAATTTTGGATTTATCCTACATTGCCATCATCTTCTGACTTTGCCTCTGAAAACTTGCTCGGGCTCCACAAAGGAAAATTTATCACCCTGAGTTCTAGGCGTATTTTCTAAGGAGAAAATATTTTGCCTTAGAATTTTTTTTATTTTTATTTTTTAAATCATCTAGCACTTCGAGAATTTGCCTTAGAAAATTTTATTCGTTTGCCAGTGAGGAAAAACATCAACTTCACTTAGAAATTTTTTCATGAGGACGTCCAGCAGATTTTATTTCTCACTCACTTCATACTTGAAAGGCAATTTATTTGAAGTCCCAACGCCTTGGCAATATTTTATTTTTTTATTTTTACTCAACAACTTAGGCGTTTTATGTGTGTGAAGGGGAATATTCATTTTGCGCTAGAAGTCTTCACTTCCAACGCCTAGGCATCACCTTGCAATATTTTCCAACACATTTCACCCTGGGCGCATACCACTTGAAGAAATTTGAAACCATGCCTTAGCATTTTATTCTTAACACCTCACATGCCTTAAAAAAAAACTCTAACACTTTACCATCTTAGGCGCCTAGCACTTTTGAAGAGAATTAAAAACCACGCCCAATATTCACCACCTTTTACCATGCTTTGAAGTATCCTTCTCCTCACTTATTCACCTTTTACCATCCTAACTTGGGCGCATTTAGACATGCAAGGGGAATGACTCTTCAGCTTCACTTTTTTGTCTTCACTTGAGCTTGTTTGGGCGCATTTCAGCTATGTAGGAGGATAAAAACTTTGACTTGTTGACCCACTTCTTCCTTGGGCGCATTTTGGCCTAGCTGGTGGATAACAACGCCTTTGAGTGACTCTCCAGCTTCCTTGCTTTCGTCCTGACATGCATGACTTTGGGCGCATTTTGCCCATGGAGGAGGATGAGATATGTTTGACTTTGCTTTGACCTTCTTGCAACTTGGGCGCATTTCACCCCCTGAGGAGGATGGGCGCATTTGGAGGGGGGTGGTGGATATCCAGACTTAGAAATTTTTTCAACCTTTCTCCAATTTCCCTTGGGCGCATTTTGCTATGCCTACAGGATAAGCTTCGTTGACTTTCTTTGACCACTTGTGCTTTGGGCGCATTTCACCTCTGATGAAGGATAAACTTCATACTTAGAATTTTTTCATGCCTCTTCATCAACTGGGCGCATTTTGCCATGGCTGCAGGACAAGCTTCAGACTTAGAATTTTTTTTCTTCATTTTCGCCAGTTTCCACGCCCTGCTATTTCTAGTAAGCCTTCTCAATCTTGCACCTCTGAAGCTCGGAACGACTTGAAATTTTGCCCACTGCATCCTTATAACTTCATCAACTTGTCGACACTGCCATTTTTAGTCACCCTGCTATTTT
>VDFB02178811.1:0-42206 GCA_007258455.2 Sequoia sempervirens
CAAGTCCCAAAAGGCGGCTAGGGTTACAATCAATAGAGTGGCCAGAATCGTGCCACCTCAGCCCTAAATAATATTGCCCTAAAAGCCGCCACAGAGGAGAGTGGGGTAATAAATGCGCCATAATGTCCACCATCATCCTTCTAGAAGATTCCATTTGTAGACGCGTTCACACTGTTCTCGATCCTCTTTCTTGGCGTTGTTCTTTGATTTCTTCCACTTGAGGGTCTTCATCTTCGTCACTTTGAGTTATACCAAGTCTTAACACTTAGCCATTTTCTTGCAAATTTTCCTCCTTCGAGATCGAAACTCATCCTCATCGTGCTTCCACCTCAAGTCATCGTGCTCTGGCCTCAACATTTCTCCTGCAAAACAAGCAAGGAGAGGGGTATTAGAATACTTCATGATATAAACTTAACTCACTTACCTGATTTTCATGCTTTGATCTCCAAGCGTTTGTCGCCAACTTTGTGTTCAAGTTCATGCCTTAGATAAACTTCATCTTTGAAAATTCATTTCACTCTTTGGAGCTCGATAACCTCGATTTTATTCATTTCGGCTCAAGTAAACTATCTTCCACGAAGGATTGAAAACAATTCACCTAGGTTTCTTTCAAATTCATCGTTTGGAGAATTTCACCTTGAAAACACATTTTCTTCATTTTTGCCTTAGAAAATTTTCAAATTTCCCTTAGGAAATACATCAACTGGTGCCCACTTAAAATCTTCATCCCAAAATTCTCGACAAGCTGTGGAAGACCTTAAAATCAACTCCTCATCGATAATCTTCGATACCCAGAAGAAAATTTTCTCTAGAACGCATCAAATTCATGGGTGCCCAACGAACGGGTTCATTTAATTTTCTCGAATTTTGAACCTTAGAAAATATTCTTTCATCAAATTTATTCTCGTTCTTCGATCCCCTCTGAGAATTTTGCTCTGACTTGGAAAATTTTATTCCTGCACTGCCAACATCTTTTGACTTCATCACTGGCAAAATTCACTCTGAACTCGGGAAAATTCACCATCTCACCAGACTTAGGCATATTTTCTAGAGGAAGGGAATACTTCATGCCTTAGAAAAATTTTAAAGCATCTTGGAAATTTTGCCTTGGAAATTTTTTGTCCATTCGCCAGCATTGGAAATTTTATCAACTTCCCTTAGAAAAATTTTATTCATGCCTAGCACACTTGATTTCTCACTCACCATTTCACACTTGAAAATATTTATTTAAAAACCCAACACCTAGGCAACTCCCTCAATACTTAGAAAATCTTTTATTTTTTACTTGAGGCGCCTAGCACTTGCCATTTTATTTTCACACCTCACATGTCTAGAAAAAAATTCTAACACTTTACCACTTAGGCGCATTTGAGGCTAGGAGAGGAAAGAAAAATCACGCCCAACACACTTTATTCACCCTCTTGGCATGGCGCATAGCATTTGGAGAATAGTATTACCACGTCTAGCACTTGAGAGAAAATCACGCCTAGAAAATATTTTCAACACCCTTTAGCATTCACCACTCCTGGCGCATACACAACTTGAAGAGGGACATTCAACACGCCTAGCATACTTTATTTTCCATTCATCAACGCCTAGGATTAACTTCAACGCCTTGGGATATTTCTTCATCACCTTACCTTCAATGCTTAGCAATGTTTACCACTATCTTGAGCGCGTTTCACATTGAGGAGAGGATGTTACCATGCCACGGTGACTTTTATCAATTTTCACTCCCAATTTTCACTTCAAAATTACTCTTTATTGGGCGCATTCAACACAGAGAGAGGAAAGTCAACACACTTCAATCACTTCCAAGCTTATATGGCGCATTTAGAGGTTGAGGAGAATCTTTTCCAACGCCTAGTATGTGACTCTTGGACTTCCTCATTTTGTCCTCACATGGCTGCTTTTGGGCGCATTTAGGCATGCAAGGAGGATGAAAACTGTTGACCATGTTGACCCACTTCCTTCAGGCGCATTTCAGACTTGCTGATGGATGAAACTTTTTTCCAACGCCTTACTCTTTTGTCTTTACATGCCCTGTTTTGGGCGCATTTCTTATAAGCTGAAGGATGGGCGCATATTGCATGGGGTAAAGGATGAATTTATAACGCCATCTACTTGCCTTTGCATCATGGGCGCATATGAAGATAGGAGGAGGATGGGCGCATTTAGGGGGGGCAAGTGGATATCAAACACTTAGAAAATTTTCAACTTCCATGAGCTTCCCCTTGGGCGCATTTCACCATGGGAGGAGGATAAACCTCTTACTTAGAAAAATTTTGAGCTCCAGCTTTTCCTTGAGGGCGCATTTTGAGGTGGCAGGAGGATAAAGCTCCAGACTTAGAAATTTTTAAAACTTTCTCCTGAGTTCCCTTGGGCGCATTTTGCTATGCCAACAGGATAAACCTTGTTGACTTTCATTGACCACTTGTGCCTTGGACGCATTTGGAGGTGGCAGGCAGATTTTTAATGCCTTAGAAAAATTTCAAACATCTGAAGGCAAGCTGGGCGCATTTTCAAGGTGGTGGAAGATAAAGCTCCAGACTTAGCTATTTTTCTCGTCTTTGCCAGTTTCTTCATGCCTTACTATAAATAGTAAGCCTCTTAATTTTTACACCTCCAAAGCTCAGATTGATTTGAAATTTTGCACACAGCATCCTCATAACCTTGTTGCCCTGTCGACACTGCCACTTTTAGCCGCCCTGCTATTTTTAGCCCGCTTCTGAAGGTGGCTTACTATAAATAGTAACCTCATGTTTCTGATAGCTCCCAAGCTCCGATCGAGTTGAAATTTGAATGAGGCGACCCTCATCACGTGACCTTACTGCCGACACTGACGCATGCACTTGATTTACTATTTTTAGCATGTTTCCAATTTGACTTACTATAAATAGTAAGTGCTCCGTTTGACCTGAATTTCACCGGCCAGATAGCGAAGAATGACGGTGCGATGGTTTACATCGGTTCGAAGATTTTGACTTTGATGCCTATTTTTAGCTCAGTGGAAACCCTAATTTACTTGCATGCGTATCAAAAGATCTCGTTTACCTTCGTTTACTGCTGCTGCGATCGACTCATTAATCTGAAGCTGGCTGGGTGCGTACCGAGGACACACCGCTAAAATAGCAAGTTCCTTACTGAGTGAGAATCCTGGTTTGCATGTCACACCATCGCGAAGCTCTCGAAAAACCCATCAGGAATCACCCGACATGCAAAAGAAACCTCGACATGCAAACCCTAAAAATAGCCTCGAAGGCTGAATCCTGAAAGTGGTCGCCTCGACTTGCATGTCATACCATCGCGAAGGTCTTGAAAAACCCAGAAGGAATATCGGACATGCAAAGAAAAACTACGCATCGGACCACGAAATTTGTGGGAAGGCTGGTGCTAAAAATAGTAAGTTATCCGTTTTTGCTCAAATTTGGCATGCAAGCAGTCTGATATACCCTGAATGCCGTGTGATGATCGGAATTTCAAAAATGCTGACAAATTGCCCTGAATTCCACACTTACTAAAAATAGTAAGTACCTCAGAATCTGATGAAAATTTGCCGGAAGCCTGCTGGCAGCATACTGACAAGAACGTTAAGCTCAAATTTCAAGTTATCCACCTTGTTTGACTTCAAATTGGCTGGAAAGACTCAAACCCTAATTTCAGACTTGGCCAAATTCATGTTGAAGCTTGCAGACGGGAACGTCCCCAGGAAGTAGACCATCAGAAAAGAGACAGACAGAGAGAGACCAAAAACCAAAGCCAAAAAGACGAGAATGGAGCAAAAATTAGGGGTCCCCATCTTGAATGGGGCGATGTGTGAAAAAGGTCACAACACTAGGCGGCTGAATCCAGATGAAATAAGTTTTGATAAAAACTGCAGAAACATTGTGTACATTGTTGGAGGAAGTTGTCATGGAGGTGGGGATTGATAATGTGGTGCAATTCATCACGGATAATGCAGCAATGTAATTGGAAGCTGGGAGAATACTTGAGATTAGACATCCATCACTCTTTTGGTCACCTTGTGCGGCCCATTGCCTTGACCTTCTTTTGGAGGACATAGGCAAACTTGTTTGGGTGGCACCGATTGTAGATTGGAATGACCCCCTTATAATTTTTTCAAATTTTTGCAACACTTCAACAATGGCACCCGTCAACATTAGCCAAAATCAAATCAACTGCTGAAAGTAACCCTACGCCAAGAATATACCCCAAGTTCCCAATGTTGGGAAATGTGTGAGCATATGGCACCAAGGATCATTAGTCTTCAATTGAATGAAGTACAATGCTAGAAAGTAAAGTTTACGCAACTCGACCGCATATTTCAGCGGGAGTGATTTGACGGCACAGTCGATCATCAATATGAGTGTAAGTATTGTTGTGACCTTTTCACACATCGCCCCATTCAAAATGGGGACCCCCTATATTTTGCTCCATTCTGGTCTTTTGGCTTTGTTTTTCTCTCTCTCTCTCTTTCTGTCTCTTTCTGTTGTCTGCCTTTCCAGAGATGTGTCCGTCATCAAGCTTAAACATGAAATTTTGGCCAAGTCTGAAAATTAGGGTTTGTACTTCTCTGGTCAACCTGAAGTCAAATGAAGTGAATAAATTGAAATCTAAGACTAACATTGATGTCAGTATGCTTCCAGCAAGCTCTCAGCTAAATTTCATCAAATTCTGGCAACTTACTATTTTTAGTAAGTGTGCAATTCAGGGCGTTCCTTCAACATTTTTGAAGATTTTGACAGTCACGATGCATCCAGAACATGTCAAGCTGCTTGTCTGCCAATTTTGAGCCAAAACGGACAAATGTCTATTTTTAGCAAGTTCAGCTTCCGGTGCAGATTTTAGGGTTTATATGCAGAATTCTTCAATGCATGTCTGCATTTTCTTTCTGGGTTTTCTGAAACCTACGCAATGGTATAACATGCAAAATGAGTCGATGACTTTCAGAGTTCATCCTTCAGAGGCTATTTTTAGGGTTTGCATGTTGAGATTTTCTCTGCATGTATGCATTTTCCTTGTGGATTTTTCGAGACCTTCGCAACGATGTAACATGCAAACCAGGATCAAAACTTTTTTCAGGAGCCGTCTTCGGAGGCTATTTTTAGGGTTTGCATGTCAAGGTTTTCTTTGCATGTCGGATGATTCTTTCTGGGTTTTTCAAGACCTACGCAGTGATGTGACATGCAAAGCAAGATGATCAGTATTCAGTGACTTACTATTTTTAGCAGTTCCATTCCAACAGCTGCCCAGTGCATCAGAATCACAAACGGGGCGAAGTGCAACAGAAACAAGGACAAACGGAGGTCATTTGATGTACATGCAAGTCAAATTAGGGTTTCTAGCTTCGGGGCCCAAATTGAGGGGTAAAAAGTCAAAATTTCCAAAAACCGGTGTATCCCACTGCAATCAGCATCTTTCAAGCTATCCACCAGTAAAATTTGAAGGCAATCGGAGCACTTACTATTTATAGTAAGGCGTTCCAGAAACTGGCTAAAAATAGTAAATCAACAGCAGGCGCTAGTGCCAACGGACAGGTCACCCGATGAGGAGCACATCATTCGAATTTCAAGTGAAACGGAGTTGTGGAAGTCTCAGAAACGAGAAGTTACTATAAATAGTAAACCACCTTCAAAAATGTGTTATTTTTAGCAGGTCAGCTCAGGATGCCAGTGTGAACAGGCTGATAAGGTCATGAGGATCCTACGCTCAAAATTTCAAATTGATCTGAGCTTCAGAAATGCGAGAATCAAGGGACTTACTATATATAGTAAGGTATGGAGAAGCTGGCAGAAGGAAAGAAAAACGCCCAAGTCTGAACAACATCCACCTCCTACCTCCGAATGCGCCCTCAAGGAGAAATGAAGTTTGATGGAGATAAATTGTCTAAGTTTGAGTTTCATCCTGCAGGACCTTGAAAATGCGCCCATCCTTAGCTGGAAGTCAAGAAAATATTCTAAGTAAAAGTTTCATCCTGCTCCACATATCAAATGCGCCCTCTTCACAAGCATGAAATAGATAAATTTTCTAAGGAAAAATTCTTGTCTTGCAGGCACCTCCATATGCGCCCATGCAAGGTAGAGATGTGATTAAAGGTTTCTAAGTGTTGAGATTTTATCCTCCACCCTAGGCCAAATGCGCCCTCAAGGTAATAGCATGTCAAGAAAATTCCTAAGGCATAAGTTTCATCCTCCTCAAGGTAGGAAATGTGCCCATACTGGAAGAGAAAGTCAAAGGTCAAAGGGCGTTGGAAGCTTATCCTCCTCTACATGCGAAATGCGCCCATAGCTAAGAAGGAAAGTCAAAGAGTCAAAGGCATTATAAAATGTTCATCCTCTCACCTCCTCAAATGCGCCCAAATGAAGGCATGTAAAGACAAAACAAGGAAGGAAGTCAAGGGCGTTGAAAGGTCAAATCCTTCACCCTATGTCAAATGCACCCATCCTCTTGCCTATATGAAATGCGCTCTAGTAAGGATGAAGACAAATAAAAGTTGCTAAGGCATTGTGTAAGATGGGAATATTTTAGTGTTGACTTTCCCCCCCAACCTTTGAATGCACCCATGTTAGAGATGAAATGGAAGTTAAAGTTGCTAAGGCGTTGAAAGGTCAAATCCTTCACCTCATGCTAAATGCGCCATGCAAGATGAAGATAAGGTGATGATAAAATATGCTAGGTGTTGGAATTAAAAAAACATCTTCCATGACATACAATATGCGCCCAAGGTGTTAAAAGAGAAAATTGTATAAGTGAGTTAAAAATATTTTCTCACCACAGGAAAAATGACTTGACGATGAATAAAAATTTTCTAAGGCAAATTCTTCCTTGATGCCTAATATTGATGGAATTTAAATATTTTTCTAAGTGTTAACAAAATTCCACCTTTCTAGAGGAAAATTACGCCTAGACTTGAAGTGATGAAATTTCTTGAGATATGAATAAATTGCCAGAGAAGAAGTCAGAGGATTCCAGCTTCACAGAGTTGATAAAGAATTATCAAGCCAAAGCAAGAAAATACTCACGAGGATGAAGAACTGGATTAAATTTGATGTGGAAATATTTTTCTAAGGTTCAAAATTTAAAAATTAAATGAACCCCTTCGTTGTATACCCATGAGTTCGACACATTCTGAAAGAAAATTTTCTTTTGGGTATTGAAGATCTTCGACAAGGAATGGATTTTAGTGTCTCCTGCGCTTCGCCAAGGCTTTCGAGATGGAGAATTTGATTGGCACTTGAATTATGGAATTTTCCTAAGGGAAATTTAAATTTTTCTAAGGCAAAGTGAATAAAATGTGTTTTCGAAGGTAAAGTGCTTCAGACGATGAAATTGAAATGAATTGCCTAGATGAATTTGATCAAGGTCTTCGTGAGATGAATCTTTCAGAGTCAGAGGTGAATAAAAAAATTAAAAGACAAAGCTCCAGCTGGTAAATTAAATTTCTTAAAGAGTGAATTTGAAGTGAATATTTTCAAAATGAATTAAAATGTTAAGTACACCACTCAAGTTAAATCCTTTGAAGTTCTAGAAGGTCAAGATTTTGGACATCAGGTGGCAAGTGTTGAAATTACCAGAGGAGGGAAATTCGAATTCCCGCTGTGAACTAGTGGAGACTTAATGAACTGGCTAAAATTGGCCTCCTAGAATTCGATTTGGCTATAAGAATTGAGAGTTTATTCACTCTTTTCACCAGCTGAAGAAATTCGATTTTAGCTCTGAGATTGAAGTTGCTAGGCATTGAAGAAAATTCGATTTAAGTGTTGAAGGGGATTGCTGAAGTTGAAAAGTCTAAGTTTGTGGCTGAGTATTGAAGAGGTACGGCTTGAAGTAGAAGAAGGTTGCTGAAGTGCAAAATTTGCTAAGTCTTTTTGAAGTGCTGAAGTTGGACGATTTTCTCAAGTGTGAAGTTGTTGCAGCCAACTTAGAAAATTTTCTCAAGAGTTGAAGTTGCTGAAGCTTGCATAAACTTTCTAAGTGATTGAAAGTTCGAAATTGTGAAGGAGAAGTTGAGGTTTGCAGATGAATGGAATGTTGCAACTTCTCAAATTTTAAAAGTCGACTGGCAGCCGTCTACATGTTATTTTATTTTTCTAAGTTAATTGTTGATGGTTGTTTATTGTTTTGCAGGATGGCTGAAGTAAGAGCAACTGGCAAAGATAGCAATGGTGCATCCAGGCAGGCTGTTATCAAGAAGCTGAGCAAGCCTTTTCTGCCAGAATCAAAATTCACTTCAAAGTTGAGCAGGATGGCCGATACAAATTTGGGTTCTTTCAACTTGGAGACTTTCAAAAATCGGAAAATGGGAGTTGGCAGTCACCGTCCTTCAATGACTTCGCACAATATTGTTCGAAGTGGATTGTATGCAGCTACTGGTTTTCCACCAGCTATGCAGTGCTCGGAGCTGATGATGGAGTGTGCTAATTACTATGAAGCTGAACACAGATCAATTGTCTCACCAAATGGCCAAGTATTCGCCAACCTCACTCTTGCAGCTATCGGCGAGGCATTTGGAATTCCAGCACACGAGAGGATGATTTATAAAACAAGAGAGCGAGCTGAATGAATGTATGCTTCTACATGCGAGAGATGTGCAGAAGTGATCAACACTAGCTGGATGAACAAGCCCAAGCCCTCTCATGCAAAGTTGCTGAAGCAGATTATATCAGATGATTTGAAGCAGGAGTATTGTGACCTGATCATGATGCTGAGTAGAGTTGGAGGCTGCCCTCAAGCATTTATTTTCAAGCCATGGATGTTCTATTACATCAACCTCGTGCTGGAAGGAAAAGAGCACATCAACTGGGCTGTGATGATTAGTGACAATTTACATTAGCAGCTCCCGAGTCTAAGAAGGACGAAGACATTCTACATGGGCTCCTACATTATTTACTTGTTGGCTCGCATGACGAAGTATAGAGGAATATCTTACAAGGAGCCAATTGGTTGCGGTTCTCACCAATTCAAAATTCATGAGGCTTGTCCGCAGTTGCACCTGACAAGTACCACCCATTTCAAGCATGTCAATGATGCCTTTACCATGCATATCATGAGATCACTTCAAGAGCGGACTCATCACAGGATCTTGAGGGAAGCTCAAGAATTAATAGAAAGGTATGGGTGCTGGTTTATTCAGTTTCTGAAATTCTCTTACATCAGACTGCAAGGTTTTTCTTCATATCCATATAGGCTGCCTAAGTACCCAACCAATAGAATTTTGATGTTAGAGATACCTAGGCAACTGGTTGCCTACGATAAGATTCAGAAGAGAAAGAAGAAGGGAGGAGTTGACTTCCCAATTGTCATGGGTAATTCAGATGAAGTGTGTCCTTCACTTCAGGCAGCTAGAGAAGCTGAAAATGAGCTTCAGTTCTTTCATTTTTCCTATCACACCAGCAGACAACATTATGATCCACATAGCAATATCAGATGGATACTGTCAGAAGAGTTCAAGTATAAGGCCAACATTGAGGATTACTGGGCTGGTACATCAGATGAGGCTGAAGTTAGAAAAAGAATGTTTTCGAGGCTACCATTAGGTATGATCAGAGAGTGTGAAATCATTCCAATACCAAACCAGGTGGATGAGGACATGAACATTATCCATCCAGATTATGAGGTAGTGAGAGACACGCCACTTCCACCACCAGATTGGTAGGAGCCAAAGATAGCCGATTTGGACACACTTTGTATTTCAATCATGACTTTCACCAGGGCATGGGTTGAAAGGCATGTGAGCAGATCGAAGAGTAGGTCAATTCTTTTGACTTACAACTTGATGGGAGATCTGTTGTGACCTTTTCACACATCGCCCCATTCAAAATGGGGACCCCCTAATTTTTGCTCCATTCTGGTCTTTTGGCTTGGGTTTTTCTTCTCTCTCTCTCTCGCTCTGTCTCTTTTCTGATGTCCGCCTTTCGAGGGGTTGCGCCTGTCAGTAAGTTTAAGTGTGAAACTGACCAGGTCTAAAATTAGGGTTTCATCGTTTCTGGTCAGTCCAAGGTCAAATGAAGTGATCAAATTGAAAATTGAACTTAACGTTGTTGTCAGTATGCTTCCAGCAGGCTCTCAGCAAGTTTTTGTCGGATTCAGAGGTACTTACTATTTTTAGTAAGTGTGAAGTTCGGGGCAATTTGTCAGCTATTTTGAGATTCCAACAGTCACAATGCATTCAGAGCGTATCAGGCAGCTCACGTGCAAAATTTGAGCGAAAACAAACAACTTACTATTTTTAGCGATCGGCTATGAATTTGAAGTGGATCGCGAGTTTTCTTTGCATGTTGGCATATTCATACGGTTTTCAAGACCCAGCGATGATATAACATGCAAGACGAGGCGACCACTTTCAGATTCGCCTTCCGAGGCTATTTTTAGGGTTTGCATGTCGAGTTTCTTTTGCATGTCAGATTGATTCCTGGTTTTTCGAGAGCTTCGCGATGGTGTGACATACGAAGATGATTACTCGATGAACTTGCTATTTTTGGCGTGTCCGTGGTAGCCTCCGTGATTCGAGTCCAGTGTCGCTTGATGCAGCGAATCAAGCGAGAGATCATTTAATGCATGCAAAGCAAATTAGGGTTTCGCTTGGGAACCTAAAATGAAATAAAAGGTCAAAATTTTCCAAAAAGGTGTAAACCCACGCGTCAGCATCCCGGGCTATCTGGCGGTAAAATTTCAAGTCAAAGCGGAGCACTTACTATTTATAGTAAGTCAATTTGGAAACTGCTAAAATAGTAAATTGGTTGCATGCGTCGATGTAAACAGTAAGATCACGTGGTGAGGATCGCCTCATTCAAATTTCAACTTCGATCGGACATGGGAGCTATCAGAAACAAGAGGTTACTATTTCTAGTAAACCACCTTCAGAAACATGCTAAAAATATCAGGGTGACTAAAAATGGCAGTGCCGACAGGTTAACAAGGTTATAAGGATGCAGTACGCAAAATTTCAAGCCATTCCGAGCTTCAGAGACGCAAATTCAGAGGGCTTACTATAAATAGCAGGGTATGAAATACTGACGAGGAGAAAATTTGTCTAAGTCTGGAACTTCATCCAGAAGACATAGCAAATGCGCCAGGTGAGTAAGAAAGCATGAAAAAATTCTAAGTATGGCGTTCATCCTGCTCAGGGGTCCAAATGCGCCCAAGGCACCAGAAGTCAAAGAAAGTCAACAATCTTCGTCCTGCAGGCATAGGGAAATGCGCCCAAAAAAGAAGGAAAGCTCAGAAAAGTTGAAAAATTTTCTAAGTATAAGAAATCCGCCACCACCCTCTAAATGCGCCCAAGATGCAAGTTTATCCTGCTCAGGGGGTGAAATGCGCCCAAAGTTGTAGGTGGTCAAAGCAAGGTCAACACTCAAATCCACCTCACCCTCCTAAATGCGCCCATCCTTCTCATGTATCAAAATGCGCCTAAGTTGCAGAGGGTCAAAGCAAAGTCAAACATTTTCATCCTTCCCCCTAGGAAAAATGCGCCCAAACAGGGCCATGTGAAGACAAAAAAATAGAAGGTGAAGAGTCACCCAAGGACGTTGGAGAAGGTTATCCACCAGCTACATGAAAATGCGCCCAATTTGAAGGAAGAGTTAACAAGTGAAACAATTTCGTCCTTCACATGCATGGAAATGCGCCCAAAGCAAGGAGAGGGTCAACAAGGTCAAAGTTTTTATCCTCCTCAAGGGCTAAAATGCGCCCAAACTTGTGCATGTTAAGACAAAAAGGTGGAGTTGAAAGGTCATCTAGTGGATATGCTCAAATGTGCCCATGTTTGGATAGTAAAAGATGAATAAAGGTGGTAAATGGGATGAAAATTTTTGCCAAAGTGTGGTGAACACAGGGTAAATGCTAGGCGCGCCAAGGGTGGAGAGTGTTGAAGATGCTTCCCTAGGCGTGGTTTTATTTTTTTTCCTCCATCAAATGCTATATGCGCCAAGAGTGAGGGGAGTTATAAGGTGTTAGTAAATGCTAGGCGTGTGAAGTGTGGAGAGTAAAATGCTAGGACGAGATTTTCCTCTTCAAGTCTAATGTGCAAGGTGGTGAAGGCAAGGTGGCTAAGGCGTAATTTTAAAATTCTCCCAAGTATGTTAGGCGCCTAAGGTGAATTTAAAATATCTTGAGGGCGTTGGAATATTTCCTAAGTGTGGAGTGATACGGGGTGAAGTGAAGATAAAATGTACAAGGCGCCTCCGAGAATAAAATTTTTCTAAATGAAGTTGATAAAAAAATTCTCCTCCACTGGCAAACAAATAGAATTTTCTAAGGGAAATTTTTCAAGAATGCAAGAGATGATTAAAAATATTTTTCTAAGGCAAATATTTCCTTAGAAAATACGCCTAGAACCCAGGATGATGAGATTTTCCGAAGCACGAGCAAATTTTCTCAGCAGTGGAGCCAGGGATGAATGATAATGCAAAGATGAATTCAAGTTCTTCAGTTTGGAGCAACACAGGATGATCGCTGGCGAAGAATGAATTGAAAACGATGAAAATAATATTCTAAGGTTCAAAATTAAAAAATTAAATGAACCCGTTCGTTGGGTACCCATGAATTCGAGACATTCTAAAGAAAATTTTCTTCTGGGTACTGGACGTTCGTGATGAATGATGGATTTCCTAGTCTTCTGAGCTTCGCCGACTCTTTTTCAGTGAAGAATTTAATCAGTGCTCAAATTGTGAATTTTCCTAAGGGAAAATTTAAAATTTTCTAAGGCAAGTGTGAAGAAAATGTGTTTTCAAGGTGAAATCCTCCAGACGATGAATTTGAAAGAAATTGCCTAGGTGAACTTGCTTAAATCCTTCGTGAAGATAGTTTTCTTGAGCCAGAAATGAATAAAATCGAGGTTGTCAGAGCTCCAGCGAGTGAAATGAATTCCTTGAAGATGCAGTTGAAGATGATACACCTTTGAAGAAGATGGACTGGAATTTGGCTAAGGCGTGAAGAATCTTGAAGGATGAAGTTGACTAAGGAAGGCGATGAACGCCTGGAAGTTAGAGCGTGAAAATCAGGTAAGTAAGTTAAGATTATATTATGAAGTGTGCTAATACTCTCCTCCTCGCTTGTTTTGCAGGAGAAATGTTGAAGCCAGAGCACGATGACTTAGGGTGATGAAGCAAGTGATTCAAGACGACAACTCAACCTCGAAGGAAGAAAGTCGCAAGAAATTGGCTAAGTGTTGAAGAAACATTTTCAAGGCTCAAGATGAAAAGAAGGATGAAGACCCTCAAGTGGAAGAAGTCAAAGAACAACGCCAAGAAAGAGGAGCAAGGACAGTGTGAACGCGTCTATAAATGGAATCTTCTAGAAGGAATAATGGACATTATGGCTCATTTATTACCCCACTCTCCTTTGTGGCGGTTTTTAGGGCAAATCTTGTTTAGGGCTGAGGTGGCACGATTCTGGCCACTCTATTGATTGTAACCCTAGCCGTCTTTTGGGACCTGGCTAGCTATAAAAGGGGGAGTCCCCCTCATTTGTAACACATTAGAACAGGCATTAGCATTAGAGCTAGAGATTGGAGAGATTGCATAGTAGAGTATAGTAGTCATTTTGCTTAGCATAGTGTGGAGAAGACAGAAAGTTTTCCCTTTGAAAACTTTTGAAGAGATTGTTGTGTAATACTTTTCATGATAATAGATCTTTTCATTGATGGTGGAATACGTCTTGTCATGAATTGCTAGCAAGGTTTCTTCTTCCTTTCGTATCCAAGTAGCTTAATTTCATGCAAGTAGTTTACTTTGATGTGTGGTGTTTTATTGAGATAGCTTCATTTTATTCCATACCACTAGCGGCTTGTTGATGATAAGTCCGCCTTGCGTGGTCAACTGGACATTACCTTGAGTTTAACTTCGGTTGTGGTTTACATGCTTATATGCGTCGTTTTGATGGTGTATGTATGTTAAATTATAACTTGAACATCTTTTGCTATCCCCTTGAAGATTGCACTGATTTTACTGAGGCTGTCCGACGTGAGGCTAGGTGAAATCTGGTTGAAGTCTATTGAAACGAAGCTCCACATATCCTGCATTTAGAATAGAATATAAGTTTCTTAGGCCTTATACCCCTTTACTTTTCCACACATTTCTGATTAGCTTTAGGAAAACAAGCTACATTGCCAAATCATACGCGCAGGAATCCCTTTCAAACCACGTACCCGCTGCTAACTGCAAGAAGTCTGAACAATTGTGTAAGTCCCCTCGTAAGAACACAGCAAATACACATCAACCGAACTGGGTCTATTCGCATTAAAGGAACCTTGGAGTTGAACGTGCGAACTTTCTCGCAATCTTAGCGCACGGAATACTTTGATCAAGAGAGAATGGAATAGCCTTCGGACTATTTTGTTCTGCTGTTTGGTGCGGTCACAAAAACCACGTCAACAAGATCATAGGACACCCACTACCAACAAGGAAGAAACAGATTACTCGAGGTCCAGAATCTCGAAAGAAGGAGCCAGTTCGGCTGGAGCCTGTTCAGCCATAGCCTCCAAGAGTTGTATTAGAATCACCCACGCCATTGGAGACACGTTCTCCAAGCATACAGAAGGTTTCAATTTTCGCTGATCAGAGAAATGCATTGAAGCAGAGGCAGGAGGTACACGAGGAAAATCAGCCACCACGGAGAGTCAGTTGGTCGGAGTGTCAATGCACCTACTAGAGATGATCAGCTGGAGGAAGATGAGGAGACTGCTAATGATACTCGCTTCTAGCGTGAGTTAGAGACGGCTTTGGAGGATGATGCAGTTTCAGGAGATACTCAACCATTAGAGACCGATGAGCCTCGTCAGAATGATATTGAAGTTGAACAAGTCCGTGAAGTAGAGGCAAGAGAGGAGTAGCCATTTGTTATTCACTAGATTGTACCTGATTGGCTTAGAGATAGAATGAGAAGGAGCCCCAGTGAAGAAATTGATCCGACAGTAGAGATGGAAGAATTTTTTAATAGGATCAGCGCGCCTCCACCAAAGAAGAGAGCACCAAAATTTTCAAAGATTTCAACTGATGAGGGTGGTTCTCGCACCCTTCATGTTGCGGTGCCACAAGTTGATTGTGATCGGGATGAAGCAGTGCCAGAAAATTATGTGATCACAACTATGGAGTTAGGACGTCCCACGGGTGCACAAATTGTTGAGTGTGATAAATCCTATCAGGCGCTTAAGGATAGATTGTTCAGGACTGAAGGAAAGTATAAGAAATTGAAATAAGAGCATAAGACGTTGATAGGATACATGCAATATTTATCTTGTCCTTGTGGGCAAGAGAATCCAGCACTTGAGCTTCCAGCCGAGTTATCCAAAGAATCAGTTAGTGGCTTGGAGGATTTGAGGAAGATGGAACAGGAGGCAGATAAATCGATTACAGGAGTTCGTGCCAAGACAGAGAAGTTCGTGGAAGACCTTGCTCATGCTTACCAGCAAGCTTCCAGCATTATGGCACGTATGGAGGCAGTTGATCAAGCTTGCAGTGATGCTTCTGTTTATCAAAGCAAAGTTATTCAGCGTCTAGAGGCATTGATGCATACTCCTTTGCAGATGTTGATTGATGGAGGAGTTATTCAGGGGGGTGATAGTTACAATTATGTTGGATGGTACTCTTCAATAGTCACAGGACGTGGGTTCTTTGATGCAGCACAAGCGGATTCAGCCAGAGTCAGGAAGGCTATGACAAACATTATTGATGGGGTCTTGAATACCTTGGAGGCAATCTTTGCTAGACGGTTGAATTCCGATGAGGTGACTACTGATGGATTGAGGAGTGGGTTGCTTCCTTTCTTCTCGGAGGTGAAGACTTTCGTGCAGGATGACTTTGAGAACATTTCTACTTTCTCCAGCTTGATTCAAAGTACACAGGATGCTTTAGCTGCTTGGAGAAAATCTTGCACACGACATGGACAGTCAGTCACAGTGATGGAGTTCCAGTTGAATCATATTCCACCTATCTCGGTTTAGGAGGTCGAGGCTATGATTACCAGGTTCATTGATTTTGCAGCCAAGGAAAAGGAGAACGAGAATGCACTTC
Organism: Sequoia sempervirens; assembly: GCA_007258455.2. Taxonomy (NCBI): domain Eukaryota; kingdom Viridiplantae; phylum Streptophyta; class Pinopsida; order Cupressales; family Cupressaceae; genus Sequoia; species Sequoia sempervirens. The sequence goes on from VDFB02178811.1 coordinate 16,011, forward strand.
TGGATGATGACCTTCTGGAGGACTGATTGTGGGCATTAATTGCCTTTACTATTTTGGGAGTGAGTGGGAATCTTTGATTCATTTATTGTACCACTCCCTATTCTGGCAGTTTTTAGGGTTAGGGCTGAGGTGGCTTAATCTTAGCCATTCATTTGATTGTAATCTGAGCCGTCCATTGGACTGGGCTATCTATAAAAAGGGGAGTCCCCCTCATTTGTAGATTATTAGAAGATTAGATTAGAGGAAACATCAGAGAGTAGAAGAGAGAGATAGTGAGATAGTTTAGCATAGTGTGGAGAAGAAGGAAAGTTTTCCTTTGAAAACTTTTGTAAGAGATTGTTGTGTAAGACTTTCATAATAAAAGATCTTTCATTGATGGTGAAATTCGTCTTTGTTATGGATAGTTAGCGAGGTTTCTTCATCCCTTCTACTTCAAGTAGCGTAAAGTAGCTTAAAGTAGTGTAATTTTCATTTCATGCAAGTAGATTTCAGATGTAGATTTGTAGTATTGATCGAGGCAACTTCATTTTAGTCCATACCACTAGCCGCTTGTTGACGGCAAGTTTGCCTTGTGTGGTCAACTGGAGCATTTTATAAGCCTAACTTCAGTTGTAATTCATATCTTGGTATGCGTCATCTTGACGGTATCTTGATGTCGAATTGTAACTTGAACATTTCTTGCCATCCCCTTGAAGATTGCACCAACTTTGTGTAAGCTGTCCGACATGAGGTAGAGTAGAGTTTGGTTGAACCTTGCCGAAATTGATCCTGAGTCACGCCATTAGATAGAAATAGATTCTTTAATCCCTGCAACCATTCAATTCGGTATTTTTCTGGTTAGTTTAGGAAAACGTACCTTATTGCTAAATCATCCGCATTGCGTAAATTCCCTTCCAATCATCCATCTGTTGTCAACTGTAAACCTTAAGAACAATTGTGTAAGTCCCCTCATAAAAACAGCATATCACAACAAACCTACTGAGGGTATTCCAAAGAATTTCGGAACCTTGGAGTTGAACGTGCGATCTTTCTAGCAATCTTAGCGCACGGAATACTTTGATCAACAGAGAATGGAGTAGCCTTCGGATTACTTTGTTCTGCTGATTGGTGCGGTCACAAAAATCACATCAACAAGTATAGAAAATAAATGGACGACTCAGCCGATCAGCAATATGAATACTGAAAGTAAAGAAGGGTGGCAAGCCGACCCCAGTACAATATGCAAGACGGCGAGGCCTATCTCTTCCACCATTGGTGTGAATGATAATGCTTAAACAAAAGTAAACAAGGCGGCGAGGCCAACTTCTTCCACTAAAGTGGGAATACAATAGAAATTAACAGAATGTAAATATGAGCTGATCAGTACTACTAAAACAGCTTTACAATTAGAATCAATCCTGCAAGAAGCCTGTAACAACCCGACCCTTCGGTAAAATTAAAATTTTCATAAGTTACATCCTACAAGTATGTAAATGTGTTAATCATGTCATTGCAATAAAAAATTTCCTTTTCTTTATTGATAATACATGAACATGTTGCTTTATCAATTTACAATAACGATTCCATCTCAATATAATAACTTCACAAGTACATGAAACAAGAATACATACCTTAACTAACATAGCTCCAATGAGCTTTAGAACAAATAGTAGTAAGAAGGTCCAGGAGTCCGTCCTTTCAAATCTTGGTACATCGGCCGCTTGCTGAGGAGAAGAAACATCGCTTGAGAACTTTTCCGCCAACCACGGACTTATAATGCGGTCCCCCGCACACCTATGGTTAGATAGATGGCACTCCCTTCGAAGAAGAGATTGGTGGGGTATCCTTTAACGATTACCAACTGAGCATAGTGTTGTGTTCCTACATTACTAGGTCCTGTGCATACGGCAACTCTTGAACTAGTATGTACTTCGGGATCACAATGAACTGACAGTGTAGTATCAACTATTTCACACCTAAGTGGATGTTGTACATTTCACTACTTTGGCCAAAGTATTATCATTCAATACTTCGAATGAAGGTCATTTATCATATGCACTACTCAGGGCCGATTTGCATTAAGGCTTTCTTACACTACACGTAGGTTGATCTATTGGGGTAGTCCGTACCCTAGACTTCCTACAACAGTCTAACTACTAGAATGGAGATCATTTTAATAAGTACCTACAACTAACTCCCTTATACAGGATACTCTCATCCTAGGAGGTTCATTAACTTGGCTAAGTTAACTTGTATCTAGTTGTAATCTGTAGCTTATCAATTGCTCTCGATTCATTCCTAGTATTAATTAGCTATGTACAAGCATATACTGCATATATGGAGTCAATAAAATAATTGCAGTTTTCTCCTCGATGCCTAATGTAATCCATACACTAATGAATGCAAAACTAATAGAAGAGAACATGCAATTATCATCTTATTTCACAAATTATCTTTGCTGATAAACATTTATCCTTTAGATATTTATTACTAAGAACACCAATCTTCTCTCTCTATTCATTGTAATCAAAAGACATGAAACAGTCTAAGTTTTGAACACAAAAACAGCAGTAAGCATAATTAAGACAATAATTAACATGCCTGATACGAGCTTCCTTCAGTTGGTTGAAATAAGAGAATTCTTCTTCTCTAGTCTACCATCAACAGGACTTCCAGCTGACTATGTTAGTGAATTCCTAGCTCAGCTATTAACAGTTTCAAGCTGCTGTTCTCAGACACTGAGAATGCTTCTTTCAACACTACAGAATACCTCTCTTAACAAACTAAAGACTAAAGTTTTTCTTAACTAATGACGAATACTCAAATAATGCTCTCAAATTGATAAATTCCTTCTCAACAGAAAATGCTCTTCACTCTTGAATGAACAGAACGAATTACTGATTTGTATTTTTTTCGTGTGTTATGAGTGAACATTCGCAGGCTTTATATAGTGTTGGAAAACTTAACTATTTCCCTTTTTTATGGCGTCTGTGCTGCCAACGGAGCTTGGAATGCTTCAAAGGAGAAACGTGTTGCTCTGAGGAGAGGATTTCGACCTCCATTAACTGACAGCAATGAGATATTTTCATTTCGCACATGTCAAGTTTGTAAAATCGTGACACCTCCTGGTTTTAGCGCGATTCAACAACAATGGATAAGCGTTGGTTTAATGTAAGACTATTTCCCAGGTTGTATGGAGTCCACATCTCCATTTTAGCCAAGCACGAATTTACTCGGCCATTTTCAGTCGCCTGGCCCTAGTCGCGCAATTTTTCTTGTGTGTTTTTACTCTTTCCGCCATTTTTAACGGCCTGAACTCTTTTTTCGAATTTATTTTACTCTTACAATTTCGATATAGTCCAATAGGAAATATATGACACATTTGACAATGATATTAAATTCAATACTGAAGTCAAAATAATTCGATTTCAAAGAAATATTCCTTTTTAGAGAAAAACGTCATTTTTAAAGAAAAACGTTATATTCTCAAATTCATGATTTAGTCTCATTTCTCTATTGAATATTTAATAAAATGTTGAATTAAATTTCATTTGATTTTCAAATCTTTTAATTAAATACATCTATATATATTTTATTATATTAAGGTATTTATATAACATAATTTTAATTTACATTATATATTTATGTATAATTATTTAAATTAATAATTTAAATAATATCGTATACATATCTATATTTTGTAAAGACTATATTATATACGTACTTTAATATAATATTAAATATATAAATATATCTACCTTTACACCTATACATGTATATACATTTACATTTTAAATTATACGTACGTATACTGCGAGTCAGTCAGCATACTTTCACTATACGTACTCATGTATATGTATATATGTGTATATGTAATTTCTGAGGTAATATCGTTACAATAAACTCATACAACTGGTTAGTTGTGGGTACGTATATGTGTATATATACTTGTATATTTCCTTTATGTATAGGTATTCATAAATATACTTATATCAATACACACGTATGGCATGTCCATCTGCTCTAATACGTTGTGTCGACATGAATGTACTTATGGACACTTGTACATACCAGATTTATATGTATACATACATATACACATGCCCACCTCTAACAAGAAACATTACTCCACATAAGGTTATACTGACAAGCATCACTTGTTTTCACATTCAGAAGTAGATATGACTCCTACTGATACTAAACAAGCCTATGGATGACTTACCCTTTACTTCAACAAAGACTTATCTTACTCAGTCTATAGTATGTGTGTGTATGCCCAATTGGTACTCGTTACTGTTTACCCAACCAAGTTCCTCCCCGAGTGATATCTCTCCTCTGCCTAGAGGTATAAACCTGTTTCTTGCACATCATGACACGACAACGGAAGTCATATGCTCAAAACAAAGCAGAATACATGAAACATTTCAAAATTTAGATTATTCACGAATCAATAACCTTTTATTCTCTTTTATGCAGTATTTTACCAAGAATAACATCAAATGAAACAACATTCATATTGAAAACAAGGTGCAAGCATCATTAATTCACCTCCAGAATTCTCATTTACTCTATCTAGTAATGGTAAATTGTAACGTCACAATTTGGGATGTAACAAAGCCAAAGATTAATGTAATGTCCCCATTTTCATGAGCATCAGAGTTCGTAAGGATTAGCCTATCATTTGACCCTCGCAGGCTAACAATTATGGATAGGGGGTCTTTTATGGCAATTAACCGGTGATTAGAGACATTACTCCTCAGCTGGATTCAGGTTTTGGCCTTTGCACAGGTTATTTGACTCAGTTTGGCACACTTACTATTTATAGTAAGTTACTATTTTAGGAGAGTCAGGGTTTCCAATATTAGCAGGGAACCTAAACAGAGCATATTTGCAGTATCGACCGTTGATTGGACCTTTGCAATTGTTTCTAGACTCAGTGGTGTGTACTTACTATTTATAGTAAGTCAGCTATCAGGAGTTACTATCTTTGGCAGGGCATCTGATCACTCAGAGTTTGGCAAAATTGACCTTGGTTTCAGTTGGCATGGTTAACGGATGCATATTTATGGGGATATTAATATTTATTGTCATTAATGATTTTAATTAAAAAGGTTTATAATATAAAGTTATAAAATGACTTTATATTAAAAGGGATTATAATATAAAGTTATAAATTAACTTTATATTCGAAAGGGGCCAATGACACATTAAAAGTGTATTTAATGTTATTAAATGATTATGTGCACATAAACCAAGGTAATGAGAAGGTATTAAATGCAAGATGAAGATTACAATATTTAAATGATTTTTAAAAGCCAAAATGGGTCGATTTTCTCAAGGAAGCTATATAAGCTTTCAAAGGGCAAAAAGAATTCATTATGATATGATTATTCGATTTTGTCTTTTATTGAGAGCTTTGGAGTTTGTGAGAAACAAGGGTTTCTGTAGATTTCAATCATTTTCAGGCTTTGAAGAACGAAAACTCTTCATAGACCAGCTGATTTGAGGTGGTTAAAGATCCACTGAATTTTGGCATCAGAGTGGCTTCATTCAGGAGCCATACTTGTGCAAAATTGGTGAAGTTTCAGAAGATTTAAACAAGGGTTTGAAGATTATCGAAGGATAATTAATTGTAGACCTGTAGCTTCTTTCTTGGAAGCCATTCTATATCAGATTTTAAATGTTAACTGTTGCTACAGTAAAATGTGAACAGTAACACTACAGTACCGCGCTACAGTAGACGCTACAGTACCCGCGCTACAGTACTTTGCATATTTGTGGAATCTACACAAAATTTTCAAGGGTTTATCATTGCAGATCATAAGATCATCAAAAGGCAGCCATTTAATTATTTCCAGCCATCAATACAAGGCCGTACGAACTGCATTTATTGCTGCTTGCAGGCCGTACTTCACCAGCAGCAAAGGACGTGTTACTTCTTGGTGAGATCGCCCTCATTCAGGCTTCAAATTCACTTCATTTGGGACGGCTAGGGCAAATAAAGATTGCAGCATCAAAAACAGGGTGGAGAAAGGAATAAATCAAGGTAGCCGTACTCCTTAAGGGTTTCTACAATTGCTGCAATAAAAATCAGGTTCCTTCAATTATTCAAACAACTACTTTTTTGTATGCATGTATGCCTTTTTACACTGTAATCTCTTATTTAATAAAAGGAAGGCATTTGCAGCTCAAATCCATTTTATTATTGTTGTTACAGTTTATTTCCTTACATTTCACAAATTCCTAGCATTTTATTTTAAAAATTGCATAAACCCTTATATTGCAAAACCCTCAAAAAAGTCAAAAACCACAAAACAAACAAAAATATTGCATTCGCCGTCAGGAGTTTGGGTTGAGAGACACCTGGTCTCTTACAATTAAGCTGTCCAAGAAGCTGCAATATTATTATTTGATCTCCCACCTTCAAAGACTCACTAAATAAGAAAACCCACCCCAAAAACTCCAACATCTACAAATTGAAATATCAAACCAGCAAACTGTAAACTACAGATTAGCAACTAATAAACTCACTAAAACGCTCATAACTCACTCAAAATTACTCCAAATGACATGAAACGAAATGCACATGAACCCTAGAGGGATGGTGACCAAGCTAGGACTAAGAAACAGCTGCAAATTGATGATATTAATTTTTCTAAAGCTTTCCAAGACTTCCCAAGCAAAGGTGCGACCTAGAAAGAGAGTCAACTTGCAAGATAAAATCAAGGACTCCAAAATAAATTCTCAAAACTTGCACAAAGGGGCGCCCTGAGCCAAGGAATTGATTTATCAACTTCCCAGAACCAAACAAAAATCGCCAAGAGAGTTACAAGTAAAAACCTACTTCAGCCACACCCAAACCAGCAACCTATAAAGTGACAAAACACACCAAAAGACATCAGAAAACATCAAAAGAATCCATTACAATAAGCTCAATCTACTCTTAAGTGTAAAGAACAGCCTCTAACTCAGCTACTTGCTATCTTTCATGCAAGAAACCAAGTCCAAGCTAGGAGGTATGCATTCCTTGAAGCAAACCTGTCACCATTTCGGTAGCATTTCATTATAATTTCTTCATGGATGAAAAAAAAGAGCCCAACACTCTTATTTATAGCCTTTTATCTCCAAATTCAAATTTTCATTTCCCTCTCTTTAGGGTGCCCAACTTGGATTTGCATTTTATTTTTAATTTCATCTATCTCTTTGACTTGGCGTCCCCACATGAAGAAGAATTACTTAATAAAAAATTCAAATAAAACATTGCTTTAGGCGTCCCACTTCAACAAGGATATTTTAACTTGAAAGATTTCAATAATCTCCAGATTGCATTTCATTTCACCTCCTTCCCAAGTCATCCAACACATGAAGACAAATAAACTTTATTAAAATTCCAAATAGTCTTCAAAGTTAGGCGTCCAAAGTATAAAGTGGAATATATTAATAAAATAACTTTTCTCCTCAATAAGGCATCCAAAATAATAAAGTGAAATATCATTTAAATTTTCCTTTTTAATTAAAATCACTTATCCCTCCAAGCTAGGCGTCCATCATGCCTTAGCAAAAATTTCACTTTATTAAAATATTTTACCTCATCAAAGGAAGCACCTATCTCAAGCTCTGACTTCCCAAAAATAACTCCACGAATGCTGGAATGACCAACTACTCAAGCTAACCTGCCAGAAATAGCCACTGCACTGACTGCTGAACTCCTGCTAAAAATAGCACTGCCAAAAATAGTACTTACTAAAAATAGCATACTGCTAAAAATAGTAAGTTGTTCCAAACTCATTTTGAGCACAAACTGGGAAGCCGTCGCAACATACTAAAAATAGTAAGTCTAGAAAAGTTTTTTGATTCAGTTGCATGACACCATCGCGAAGCTCTCTGAAAACCTAGAAATAATCCAAAATTAGAACTGTAAACTCCAACATGCAAGCCTCCAAAACTGCCAAGGAAACAACCAAAAATGCAAGTCATTATCTCGTCATGCATGTTACCACATCCCGAAACTTTCCAAAAACCCAGAAAGCTCCACTAGACATGCATCAGAAAATCTCGCATGCAAGCCTTCAAAACCTCCTCTAAGAGTGGAAACCCTAATTTTAGCTTCTGACTAGCCTACAGGCTTCCAAAAATAGGCTATCAGACACAGAAGAGCATATGGCTAAAATGGGGACATTACAGTCTGCCCTTCCCAAAATTGCTTGTCCTCAAGCAATTGCACAACACTCCAACTGATCTTAGGGTCCCATGTCCATCTCTGAAAAGACCCACCATGCTGATGCTGCTCCACTCTAATCATACAAATGAAGCCACTGAACCAAAACTACACTAACCTTCCCTGCAACCTCAAGGAGTTAACATGCCTAAAGTTCAAACTGAGAAACATGGAAGGATTGAAATCAAAATCTAGCATCTCAAGCCTAATAAACTTTGAGTTAACATCTGCAATGTCAATAACTGTCACCATTCTAAACACAAAGAAGAATAATCTAATCAATTCAAAAACATCAGCATAACTTCTCAAAGCATCAAATAGGATCTCAACAGTACGAATCTTGAAATGCCAAGCCCAATCAAGCAATGGTTCGCTGCCCCAGACATTTGTACAAGAAAATGTACAAAGATAGCCACTAGAATGAGCACGATTTCTATCCAAAAGCTGATTATGCACTGTCTGAACCACCATTTCTCTCATTTGAAGCCATAAACCATCTCTGGAAAGAGATTGGAAAGTCTGAAATTGAATGCACCAGCTACCAAACAAGACTAAAATGATCAACTTGAGATCTGATTTAAGAAAATCAGCATCCAAGGAGATAGATAGCTACTGCAAAACTAAAAATCATCATCCAAAATATCATTTCTGCTCATATCCACAGCTGAAAACAACCTCACTGAAGATTTCATCACAGCCAAGAACCATTCGTTGCTCAACTTTTCTCTCCAAAACTCCAATTGAAGATCAAAAATAATCATCAAATGGTTGATAAAGAAGGTAACAACACTCAGAGAACTGAAAACTTGAGGCTTATCATTCCAACATACCTTCTTGTCACATATCAAATGCAAGATGATGCTGGGATCCCAAATCATAAGTAGAGAAGAACCATTCCTTAGATAAAGAATTACTCTGATTATAACGCTATGATCAATACGTTATATTTGAATCATCGCCTCTTGAAACTCCAAAAAGTATTCAACAAATCTGAATTCATTGAGAAAGTTGAATTCGAAATCATGAGATAACTATTGGAAAGATTCAAGGAACCCTTCATCGAGCTCCATTCTGAAATCAGTTACTCTTAAAGAAGGTGGTGCAAGAAAGAAGTCCGATAGGAATCTGACAAGCATCCGCATCAAATAATGAATAAATTCTTCATCGAAGTGCCAATCAACTCTTTGTTGCCAGTCAAGATTAGTGACTCCATTCCTCCTTGATTCTTTATTCTCCATCTCCTGAAGGGTGGATAGGCTAGGAACATCAATAAAGTCTTCATGTATCGTCATCCCACTATTGGAAGAAGTGTTAGAGATTTCCCCTTCGACATTAGTGTCAAAAGAGATTTCCTCTTGGTTTGATGTCACATCATCCATCACAAAGAGAGGATTATCATAACTTTCCTCAACACTCACTTCAAATAGAGGATTGTTAAAAACTTGAAAGTCATTCCTTTCATCTTGCTGCTTCAAATCTATATATGCAACTTTTGATTTTCTTGAGACGCTTTCAAGATCAAACTCCTCTTGAAGACTATCAAGCTCTCCAATCACTTGGTTGGTTTCTTCAGCTCTTTGTGCACCCTCTTGCTCCTTGAAAAGTTTGAAGTCAGCAAACTAGTCTTCAACCTCCGTTAGTGCCAACTAAGTTTCTTTTAGCATGTCCTTTGTTGATTTGAGTTCCAGAGTGAGATCATCAACCTTTCTCTCCTTTTCTTGGAAAACACAAATGGACTTCTTTGCAATTTCAATGGCATGATCTCAATCTTCAATCAAGTGTATGTACTCGAACTTCAAGGTCTCCAAGGAATCTCTGATGAGTTGCAAATTGGGAAGAGAAACTTCATCTTTAACTCCCCTTCGCCTCTCTTCCAACTAAGCCTTCCAGTAGAGCTCTTCAACCAAGCTAGGTGTGCGATCAAATTGTGATAGAACTCGCACTTCTTTTTCAAAGGACTCTCTGACTTGATCTTCCCTCTCAAGAATATGCAAAGATGGTGGATTTCTGGTTGGCTGCTTTTCAAAATCAAAACTTTGTTTTGCATCTTCGCTGCCCTCAGAGCCGCTCCAACCTTCCTGTCTTTCACCATCAACTAGCAGAGAATGCTCAATCTCATGGAGAGGAACATACTACACAATTTCTTCAACCCTAAGTTTGCAATCAGCTTTTTGAATTGGAAAATCAGACTTGTGTTCAAAAACCTCTTTAAATCTTTCTTCTTCAAGAGCCATAAGGTCTTCTAGCTCTTCTTCCTCCTCACTGTCTCCTTGATCAAGGGTTATGGCAGCCCCAAACTCAAACAGTGAGTCATCAAAGAACGCTGTCCTGAAAGTTTTGGAAGCAACAAAATCCTCCTTAGTGGCTGCAACCAACTCAAGGGAATCATGGAAATTTGCCAAACAATCTTCTTCATCAAAAACAACTTCTCTTTCAATGGCCACCTCAAAGCTTGCAATGCAATCAAAATTTTGGTTTTCATCAGGATCAAAGGGACACTTATCCCACGCAAGTTCTTTGTCATAGCTTGATGCCAACACACCCGGATCCCAAATGCTAATGGTTTGATTGAGATGGCCAATAGGAAAATGCTTATCATGCTCCTCTTGAAGTGTTGACTCTTTGAATGAGTCACTCCCTATTTCACTTAAACTGATATCTTCATTAGTAGCTTCCTCCAAGAGCTTAGTTTGATGATCAAACCCAATACCACCCATGTCACTATCATTGTACTGGAAATAAGAGTCATCAAAGTTGGCTGCTTCGAATACTTTATCATTTTTATCTTCAACGAATCCATCATGAATAGGTATGTTACTGATTTCTTCATGTGGAACTTCTTGGGAAGTTGGGACAACAAGAAGAGGAAAATCCTTCATCATCAAATCTTCAACATGACCATGCATGAACTCATTGGATTCATCTCCAAGACCACTAATATTTCCTTCATCTTGCTCTTCTTCAACGAACTCATCCCACACAACAGTTCTACCAACGTCTTCTATGAAGCCCTTAGTCTCAAGACCTTCATTGGATGAATCTTCATTAGGACTCAAGACTGTTGTTATGTTCTTTTCACTAAACTGATCTTCATCACTTCCTATCACATGCAAGTCTAAGGGAGTATTTTGAGGCTCTACCACACACTCTTCAACTGTCAAGGTATCTTCATCAAACTCACGATCATTTTGAGGTGACATGTGCACTTTGCTTGTGCCTTCTTCAATACTAGTTGACTAATTTTTCTCTTCAACTTGCTTACTCGTGGGCTGTGTTGTGACCTTTTCACACATCGCCCCATTCAAAATGGGGACCCCTAATTTTTGCTCCATTCTGGTCTTTTGGGCTTTGGTTTTGTCTCTCTCTCTTTCTGTCTCTTTTCTGATTACCTGCTTTTCAAGGGATGGGCCCGTCTGTGAGCTTAAACGTGAATTTGGCCAAGACTGAAAGTTAGGGTTTGTACTTTCCTGGTCAGTCCGGGGTCAAACGAAGTGAATAAATTGAAAACAGAGATTAACATTGCTGTCAGTATGCTCCCAGTAGACTCTTGGCTAAATTTCATCAGATTCTGGCAACTTACTATTTTTAGTAAGTGTGTAATTCCAGGCGATCCTTCAGCATTCTTGAAGTTTTAACAGTCACATTGCTTTCAAAACATGTCAAGCTACTCGCTGGCAAAATTTGAGCTAAAACAGACAACTTGCTATTTTTAGCAGTTCAGCTTCCAGAGCAAATTTCAAGGTCTATATGCGAAGTTTTTCAGTGCATGTCTGAGGATTCCTTCTAGGTTTTATGAGACCTTCGCGATGGTGTAACATGCAAAATGAGATAACGACTTTCAAAGTTCAACCTTTAGAGGCTATTTTTAGGGTTTGCATGTCAGGAGTTTCTTCGCATGTCTGCATATTCCTTGTGGGTTTTTCGAGAGCTTTGCGATGATATGACATGCAAAGCGAGATAATCATTCCTTCAACAACTTACTATTTTTAGCAGATGCATTCCGGCAGCCGCCTCCCAGCACTTCAGAATCACAAACTGATCGCAATGCAACAGAAACGAAGACAAACAGAGGTCATTTGATACGCATGCAAGATGAATTAGGGTTTCCAGCTTCGGGACCCAAAAGAGGGGGTAAAAAGTCAAAAAATTTGAAAACCGGTGTAAACCACCGCGATCAGTATCTTTCAAGCTATCCGCTGGTAAAATTTGAGGGCAAACGGAACACTTACTATTTATAGTAAGTCATTTCAGAAACTGGCTAAAAATAGTAAATCAACGTCAGGCGCCGATGTCAACAGGCAGGTCACATGGTGAGGAGTATGTCATTCGAATTTCAAGTCAATAGGAGTTGTGGAGGTATTAGAAATAAGCAGTTACTATAAATAGTAAACCACCTTCAGAAATGGGCTAAAAATAGCAGGCCAACTCAGAATAGCAGTGTCAACAGGCTGACAAGGTCATGAAGATCCAGTGTTCAAAATTTCAAAGCAATCTAAGCTTCTGAGATATGAAAATTAAAGGACTTAATATTTATAGTAAGGCATGGAGAAACTGGCGAAGACAAGGAAAATAGCTAAGTTATAAGTTTATCCTGCACCACCAGGAAAATGCACCCATCTCAGCTAGAAGCCAGGAAAATCTTCAAGTGTTTGAAATATCCTTCACCACCCTCCATATGCGCCCAAGAAAGAACAAGGTGTTAGAAAATTTCTAAGTTAGAAGTTTCATCCCTCACCATATATGAAATGCGCCTAGCTACAAAAGCCAAGCATGAAAATTTTCTAAGTATCAAATTTCATCCCCCTCCTATGGCAAAATGCGCCCACTCTAGGAAGGTTGATAGCAAAAAGTTCTAAGTGAAAAGTTCATTCTCTTGCACTTGCTAAATGCACCCATGCTTGGAGGAGTCTAGGAAGTCAAAGATGTTGAAAATGTTCAAATCCCTCTCACCCCCTCAAATGCGCCCAAACCAGGGCATGTGAAGACAAAAGGAAAGAAGCTCAAAGGTCAAAAGAAAGTTAAAGGCATTGAATACATACAAGTGGAGAATAAAGACAAAACGTCTCCATGCAAAGATATCCATGCAAAAGAGGTGTCCATGCAAGGCATGTGCATGAAGACAAAGGACAAGTGGCATATGAAGAGATCCCAACGCCTTGAGGTGGGTCCACCTTGTCATGTGTACGCCCAAAGAGGTTGAAGGGAAAATACTCCAAATATTGAAGTTGATAACTATATGCGCCCATCCTCCTCAAGGTAGGAAATGCGCCCATGATTCAAAGCAAGTTAGGAGAAAGTCAAAGTCAAAATTTTCATCCTTCATGAGGTGTGAAATGCGCCCAAACCAAGGACATGCAAAGACAAAATGCTAAGCATTGGAAGTTCATCTTCTAGCCTAGGCAAAATGCGCTCAAACATGAGATAGAAAGTCAAGAGGTCAAAGATGTAAGATGTTAATTCCTCATCAAGTGAGAAATGCGCCCAAATGGTAAAGGTAAGGTGGTGACATAAAATGACTAAGGCGTTTGGAATCTAAATGGAAATATGCTAGGCGTTGGGTTTTAAAGAGATATTTATTCCTCATGAAAGGTAAAATGCGCCCAAGACATTCAAAAGAAAAAAAAATTCTAAGTGAGTTGAAATGAAATTTTCCCACCACTGACAAATGAATGAAGTTGAATAAAATTTTCTAAGGCAAGTGCAAAATGTGCTAAATAATTTTAAAATTCTCTAAGGCACAAAATATTTTCTTACTTAAGAAAATCACGCCTAGACTTGAAGGAGATAAAAATTTTCTAAAGCACGGATAAATTGTTAATGGATGAAGACAGAGAGTGTTGGCATCGCAAGATGGATTATAAATTTCCAAGTCAGAGCAACGAGGCATTCACAAAGATGAAGGAATGAAATAAATTTCATGAGGAATTATTTTTCTAACGTTCAAAATTCGAGAAAATTAAATGAACCCATTCATTGTATACCCATGAATTCGACAAGTTCTGGAGAAAATTTTCTTCTGGGTATTAAAGATTTTCGACGAGAAGTTGATTTCCAAGTCTTCTGCACTTCGCCAAGGCCTTCAGAATGAAGAATTTAATTAGTGCTCGAGTTATGAATTTTCCTAAGGGAAAATTTAAAAATTTTCTAAGGCAAATTGAATAAAATGTGTTGTCATGATAAAATTCTCCAGACGATGAATTTGAAGAGAAGTGCCTAGATAATTTCGATTGAATTCTTCACAGGATGAATTTTCCAGAGCCAAAGGTAAATGAAATTTAAAATTTTAAAATGACAGAGCTCTGGCTGGTGAGTAAAATTTGTTAAAAGGTGAATTTAAATTAAATATTTTAAAAAATGAATTAAAATGTTAAAATGCTCCAGTCAAAGTCGAACTTCTAGAAGATTAAGATTCCAGGCGTCGGGAGACAAGTGTTGCAAATGCAAAAGAGGGAAAATTCGAATTCTTGAAATGAAGTAGTGGGGATTTAATGTACTGGCTAAACTTAGCCTTCTTCTAGAATTCGATTTTTGCTATAAGAATTGAGAAGTTTTTCATTTCTCCTCACCAGTTGAAGAAATTCGAAATTGCTCTTGGGGGGGTCTAAGTCTGGATTTGCTAAAGAAGTTCGAATTTTTTTTGAAAGTGCACATTGTTGAAGGCTGAAATCTAAATTTATTGTTGTTGCTGAGGAATTCGACTTGAGTGTTGTAGTGAGTTGCTGAGGCTGAAGTGTTGAAGAGATCCGAAATTTTGCTGAAGCTGAATGTTATTAAGGAAATGCGCACTTGCCAAGTTATTGAATTTGCTGAAGTTTGAATTTAAAAGAATCTAAGTTGCTGATTGGAGTTGGGCGATTTTCTCTAGTACTGAAGTTATTGCAGCCAACTTAGAAAATTTGCTAAGAGTTGCTGAAGCTTAGTTGCTGTAACTTTCTAAGTGTTGAAAGTGCGAATTTGTTGAAGGAGAAGTGAGGTTTGCAAAAGAAATATGAATGTTGCAGCTTCTCAAAGTTTTAAAAATCGACTGGCAGCCATGCATGGTATTTTATTTATTTTCTAAGTTAATTTGCTGATGGATGTTTATTGTTTTGTAGGATGGATGAAGCAAGAACAACTGGGAAGGGCAACAATGGTGCATCCAGACAAGCTGTGATCAAGAATCTGAGCAAGCCTTTCATGCCAGAGTCAAAGTTTACTTCAAAGTTGGCCAAGCTTCCTGACACAAATTTGGGCTCTTTCAACTTGGAGACTTTCAAGAACAAAATGCTGGGAATTGGTAATCATCAACCTTCAATCACTTCGCACAACATCATTCGAAGTGGATTATATGCAGCTGCTGGTTTCCCACCAGCTATTAAGTGTTCAGAGCTGATGATGGAGTGCGCCAACTACTATGAGAAGGATCACAGATCAATTATGTCACCGGATGGTCAAGTGCTCGCCAACCTCACTCCTGCTGCTATTGGTGAAGCTTTTGGGATCCCAGCACACAGGAATATGATTTACAAATCGAGAGAACGTGCTGAGCGAATGTATGCTTCTGCATTCGAGAGATGTACGGAGACGATCAATACTCGCTGGATGAGCAACCTGTTGATGTGATTTTCATGACTGCACCAACACAGAATAAAGTCGCCAATGGCTACCCTATTCTCTCTTGATCAAAGTATCCAGCATGCTAAGATTGCAAGAAAGTTCATGCGTTCAACTCCAAGGTTCTTTCAGTGCGAATAGGCTCAGTTGGCTCGATGTGATTTGTTGGTATTTCAAGGGGGACTTACGGAATTGTTCGGCAGTGAAGAGAGGAATTCAAATGCACGAACGATTTGTCTATGAAGTTCAGTTTTTCCTATACTAACCAGAAAGTACTGAATTGAAATGGTGCAGGGTTTAGAGATTCTAAACCTATTCTAAGGCGTGGGACATGGCGATCAATCTTCACAAGCTTCAACCAGGCTTTGCTTTGCCTTGCTTCGGATAGCCTCCACAGAACCGGTGCAATCTTCAGAGGAGTAGCTTCAAGGTGTTCAGATCATAATTCAACGCGAAGACACCGTCACAACGACGCATACCAACATGTGAATCACAAACGAAGTTAAGTCCGCGATGTTCCAGTTGACCATGCAAGGCGAACTCACCATCAGCGAGCCCACTAGTGGTATGGATAGACGAAGTTTGCTCAAATTGAAGACCACATTCCACAACTAGCATCTACTTGCATGGAATGAAAATTATACTACTTTGAACTATTTTATGCTACCATTTGAATCGGAAGGACGAAGAAACCTTGCTAGCTACTCACAACAAAGATGAAATTCACCATCAATGAAAAACTCTTTTATTGAGAGAGTGTTCACAACAATTTCTTACAAAGTTTTCAAAGGGAAAACTTTCCCTCTTCTTCAAACTACACTATCAATCTATACTAAGTTACTCTAAGCTATCACCTAGCTGTCTCTCTATTCTAATCTCTATTGTCTAACTTCTACTTCTAATTTCTAATGAGGTACAAATGAGGGGGACTCCCCCTTTTATAGAGCTGGCCAAGTCCAACGGACGGCTCAAATTACAATCGGCTGGATGGCCCAGATTGTGCCACCTCAGCCCTAAACAAGATTTGCCCTAAAAATCGCCATAATGGAGAGTGGGGCAATAAATGAGCAATTAATGGCCACCATCTTCTAGAAGATTTCCGTTTGTAGACGCGTTCACACTGTTCTTGATCTTCTTCTTTGTCACTTGAGTTATAGTAAGTCTCAACACTTAGCCATTTTCTTGCAACTTTCTTCCTTCAAGGTTGAAATGTCATCTTGGATTACTTTCTTCATCACTTTAGGTCATCACCACTTGGTCTCGACGTTCCTCCTGCAAAATAAGCAAGGAGAAGGGTATTAGAACACTTCATAAAAAAAAAACTCAGCTCACTTACCAAGATTTTCACGCTCCAATCTCCAAGGGTTCATCGTTTTTCCCTAGCCAACTTTACGTTCAAATTCTTCCTACCTTAGCCAAATTTTCAACCTATCTTGTATTTCGCTCGGGCATACTTCATTCTAATATTTCATCCAACTCAGGCTCGAGAAAAATCCTCTCATCAGGAATTTGACCAAAAATCATCCAGGCGATCACTTTCAAATTCATTGTCTGGAGGATTTTACCTTGAAAACACATTTTCTTCACATTTCCCTTAGAAAATTTTAAAATTTCCCTTAGGAAAATTCATCAACCTGGTGCCCATTTGAAATCTTTATCTCAGAATCCTTGGCAAGTTGTGGAAGACCTTAAAATCCATTCCTTATCGATAATCTTCAATACCTAGAAGAAAATTTCCTTCAGAACGCGTCGAACTCATGGGTGCACAACGAACGAGTTCATTTAATTTTCTTGAATTTTGCACCTTAGAAAAATAATTTTCAACAAATTTATTCAAGCTCCTCATCCCTGTGAACATTTCTTGTTGCTTTGACTTGGAAAGTCTTATCAATCCTATGCAGCTGGCACTATCCAACTTCATCCTTGGCAATTTTGCTCATGTCTTAGGAGATTTCTTCACATCACTAGACTTAGGCGTTTTTCCCAAGGGAAAACATTTTGTGCCTTAGAAAATTTTATATCACTCAGCATTTTAAATTTATTTTTGCCTTAGAAAATTTTATTCAACTTTGCTCACTTTGTTCACTTTGCTTGGGAGAAAATTTTATCCAACTTCATCCATCTCAGAGAATTTTCTTTCAAAACACATCACGCCCAACATACTTTATTTTATTCATCACTTTGTATTTTATTCTCCATAAAATTTCCAACGCCTTAGCAATTATCATCAACACCTTAGGCGCATTTGGCACTTGATGAAGGATAAAACCACACCTAGCATTTTATTCATCCTTGGCAATATTTTCTAACACTTAGGCATTTTATTCTCCAATGCCTTAGCACTATTCATCACCACCTTGGGGCGCATTTGACACTTGAAGAGGAATAATAACCACGCCTAGGAGTATTTCACTTCTTATTCACCACCTTAGGCGCATATCACTTACCATGGAGAACATGTTTCCAACGCCACCTTTGACCTTTGACCCCTTAGTCTCTTCCTTGGGCGCATATGATAAGAGGAGAGGAATAAAATTTCCAACGCCACCTTTTATAGCTTTGCATGGATGCATGTATACCTACTTTCTCCTTGTCTTCATGCACATGCCTTGTCTTTTTGCATGTTTTGCATGTACACCTACTTTGCATGGGTGTTTGTCTTTACATGCCCTCATTTGGGCGCATTTCAAAGGGGGTGGAGAATGAAGTTTGTTGACTTTCCTTTGACTCATTTGCTTTTGGGCGCATTTGAACTCTTGAGAAGGATGGGCGCATTTGGAGGGGGCAAGAGGATGAAATTTTAACTTAGCCATTTTTTAAACTTCAAACGCCTTGCATGTGACTCTTCAACTCCCTCACTTTTTCTTTACATGCCTTGATTTGGGCACATTTTGCATAGGGAGAAGGATGAAACTTGTTGACTTTCTTTGACCACCTTGTTGCATGGGCGCATTTTGGCCTAGGAGGTGGACGAAGTTTCATACTTAGAATTTTTTTTCTCATGCTTCTTCCTTGAGTTGGGTGCATTTTCAGGTAGCTGCAGGACGAATCTTAACACTTAGAAAATTTTTATTTCATGCCTGTGAAGAGGGTGCATTTTCAAGTAGCTACAGGATGAAACTCAAACTTAGTCATTTTTACCTTCTTCTACCAGCTTATCCATGCCCTGCTATAAATAGTAAGCCCTCTGATTTTGCATCTCTGAAGCTCAGAACAATTTGAAATTTCAAACACTGCATCCTCACGACCTTGTTACCCTGTTGACACTGCTATTTTTAGTCGGCCTGCTATTTTTAGCCCATTTCTGAAGGTGATTTGCTATAAATAGTAACTGCTCGCTTCTGATAGCTCCACAGCTCCGATTAACTAGAAATTTGAATGAGGCGCTCCTCACCACGTGACCTGTCTGCTGACATCGGTGCATGCAACTAATTTGCTATTTTTAGCCTGTTTCCAAAATGACTTACTATAAATAGTAAGTGCTCCGTTTGACTTCAAATTTTACTAGCAGATAGCCTGAAGGACGCTGATCGCGGTGGTTTACACCGGTTTTCGAAAATTCTAACTTTTTACCCCTCTTTTCAGGCCCCGAAGCTGGAAACCCTAATTTGCTCTGCATGCGTATCAAATGGTCTCTGTTTGTCCTCGTTTCTGTTGCATTGTGATCAGCTCGTGATTCTGGAGTGCTGGGAAGCGACTGCCGGGATGTACCTGCTAAAAATAGTAAGTTCCTAAATGAGTGATCATCTTTGTTTGCATGTCACGTCACTGCGAAGCTCTCAAAAAACCCATAAGGAATATGCAGACATGCAAAGAAAACCCTGACATGCAAACCCTAAAAATAGCCTCGGAAGGCTGAACTCTGAAAGTTGTCATCTCATTTTGCATGTTATACTGTCGCGAAGGTCTCTGAAAACCCAGAAGGAATATCCAGACATGCGTTGAAGAACTCTGCATCTAAGCCCTAGAATCTACTCCAGAAGCTGAACTGCTAAAAATAGAAAGTCGTCTGTTTTAGCTCAAATTTTGCACACGAGCAGCTTGATGTGCTCTGAATGCCGTGTGACTGTTGGAATCTCAAAAATGCCGATGGATTGCCTGTAATTGCATACTTACTAAAAATAGTAAGTACCCGGAATTCGATGAAACTTAGCTGAGAACCTACTGGGAGCATGCTAACATCAATGTTAAGCTCAATTTTCAATTTATTCACTTCGTTGAATTCGAATTGGCGTGAAGGAATCAAACCCTAATTTCTAGACTTGGCCAAAATTCAAGTTTAAACTCAATGACGGGCACAATCCCGGAAAGACAAACAGTAGAAAAGAGAGACAACGACAAAACAAACTATAATCAAGCGAAAAGTTCAGAACGAAACAAAAATTAGGGGGTCCCCATTTGCAATGGGGCGATGTGTGAAAAAGGTCACAACACAACCCCAAACCCTCTCGTACGAAGTTGCCAAGGAAAATTATATCAGATGACTTGAAGCAGGAGTACTGTGATCTCATTATGATGCTGAGCAGAGTTGGAGGTTGCTCTTAGACTTTTATTTTCAAGCCATGGATGTTCTATTACATCAACCTCATGCTAGAAGGAAAGGATTACGTCAACTGGGCTGAAATGATCAGTGACAATTTGCACGAGCAGCTCCTGAGTTTGAGAAGAACGAAGACATTCTATATGGGCTCTTACATCATTTACATGTTGGCTCGTATGACAAAGTATAGAGGGATTTCATATAAGGAGCCTGTTGGTTGTGGCTCTCATCAATTCAAAATCCATGAGGCTTGTCCGCAGTTGCACTTGACAAACATACTCATTACAAGCGTGTCAACGACGCTTTTACCATGCACATCACGAGAACACTTCAGGAGCGTATGCATCATAGGATCTCGAGGGAAGCTCAAGAATTGATTGAAAGGTATGGGTGCTGGTTTATACAATTTCCAAAGTTTTCTTACAGCAAGCTGCAAGGTTTTTCCTCATATCCATATAGTCTGCCTAAGTACCCAACCAATAGAACTTTAATGTTAGAGATATCTAGGCAATTGGTTGCCTACGATAAGATTCAGAAGAAAAAGAAGGGAGGTGTTGACTTCCCAATTGTCATGGGCAATTCAGACGAAGTGTGTCCATTGCAGGCAGCTAGAGAAGCTGAGAGTGAGCTTCAGTTCTTTCACTTTTCCTATCACACCAGTAGACAACATTATGATCCACATAACAATATTAGATGGGTACTGTCAGAAGAATTTAAACAGAAGGCAAACATTGAGGATTATTGGGTTGGTGCATCAGACAAGACTGAAGTCAGGAAGAGAGTGTTCTCTAGGTTGCCATTGAGTATGATCAGGGAGTGTGAAGTCATTCCAGTACCAGATCAGGTGAGCGAGGACATAAGTGTTCTCCATCCAGATTATGAGGATGTGAGAGATACTCCACTTCCACTTCCAGATTGGTCAGAACCAGAGATTGCTGATTTGGACACACTTTCTATTCCGGTCATGACATTTACCAGAGCATGGGTTGACAGGCATGTGAGCAGATTGAAAAGTAGGTCAGTTTCATTGACTTACAATTTGATGGGAGATCACAGCACACCCACTACCAGCAGGAAGAAACAAATTACTCGAGGTCCAGAATCTTGAAGGAAGGAGCCTGTTCAGCCGGAGCCTCCAAGAGTTGTAATTGAATCACCCACGCCATTGGAGACACGTTCTCCAAGTATACAGGAGATTTCTTTATTTGCTGATCAAAGAAATGCATTGAATCAGGTGCAAGTGGTACAAGAAGATAATCAGGGACCACAAAGAGAGTCAGTTGGCCAGAGTGTCAACGCACCTACTAGAGATGATCAGCAAACTGATGAGGGGACTGCTACTAACACTCAGTTTCAGCGGGAGTTGGAGGCGGCTTTAGACGATGATGATATAGTTTCAGGAGATACTTAGCCACTAGAGGCCAATGAGCCTCACCAGAATGATATAGAAGTTGAACAAGTCCGTGAAGTAGAAGTACAAGAACAGCAACCATTTGTTATTCAGCATGTTGTACCTGATTGGCTCAGAGATAGGATTAGAAGGAGCCCCAGCGAAGAAATTGATCCAACAATTGAGATGGAAGAGTTTTTGAACAGGATCAGTGTGCCTCCACAAAAGAAGAGAGCACAAAAATTTTCAAAGATTTCGACTGATGAGGATGGCTCTCCCCCTTTCATATGGCAGTGCCACAGGTTGATTGTGATCGAGATGAAGCAGTGCCCGAGAATTATGTGATCACAACAGTGGAGTTAGGACGTCCCACAGGTGCACAGATTGTTGAAGAATGTGATAATTCCTATCAGGCACTCAAGGACAGATTATTTAAAAAGAAAGGAAAATATAAGAAATTGAAGAAAGAACATAAGACGTTGATAGGATACGTGCAACACTTGTCTCGTCCTTGTGGGCAGGAGATTCTAGCAATAGAGCTTCCAGCTGAGTTATCTAGAGAGTTAGTTACCGGCTTGTTGGAGTTGAGAAAGATGGCATAGGAAGCAGATAAATGGGTTACAGGAGTTCGTGCTGAGAAAGAAAAGTTCATGGAAGACCTTGCTCATGCTTTCCAGCAAGCTTCCAGTATTACGACACGTATGGAGGCAGTTGATCAGGCCTGGGGTGATTCTTCCATTTATCAAAGCAAAGTTATTCAGCGTCTAGAGGCATTGAGGCATGTTCCTTTGCGGATGCTGATTGATAGTGGAGTCATTCAGGAGAATGATAGATATGTCTTTTCTAGATGGTACTCTTCAGTAATCACAGGATGTGGTTTCTTTGACGCAGCATAGGCGGATTCAGCTAGAGTTCAGAAGGCTATGACAAACATCATTGACGGAGTCCTGAATACCTTGGAGGCAATCTTTGCTAGGAGGCTGAATCCCGATGAGGTGACTACTGATAATTTGAGGAGTAGGCTAGAACCTTTCTTCTCGGAGGTGAAGACCTTTGTGCAGGACGACTTTGAGAACACTTCTACTTTCTCCAGTTTGATTCAGAGCACGCAGGATGCCTTAGTTGCTTGGAGAAAATCTTACACACGGCACGAGCAGTCAGTCAAAGTGTTAGAATTCCAGCTTGATTGCATTCCACCAATTTCAGTTCAAGAGGTCCAGGCTGTGCTTGCCAGGTTCATTAAGTTTGCAACCAAGGAGAAGGAGAATGGGAGCGCGCTTCTAGATGATCTTCTAGAAGACTGATTGTGGGCATTAATTGCCTTTACTATTTTGGGAGTGAGTGGGAATCTTGGATTCATTTATTGTACCACTCCCCATTCTAGCAGTTTTTAGGGTTAGGGCTGAGGTGGCTCAATCTAAGCCATTCTTTTGATTGTAATCTGAGCCGTCCATTGGACTGAGCTATCTATAAAAGGGGGAGTCCCCCTCATTTGTAATTCATTAGAAAATTAGAAACTAGAGATTAGAGGAGACTTCAGAAAGTAGAAGAGAGATTGATAGTATAATTGTAGCTTAGCATAGCATAGTTTGGAGGAGAAGGAAAGTTTTCCTTTGAAAACTTTTGTGAGAGATTGTTGTGTAAAACTTTCATAATAGAAGATCTTTTCATTGATGGTGAAATTTGTCTTTGTTATGGACAGCTAGCAAGGTTTCTTCATCCCTTTGAATCCAAGTAGTGTAGAGTAGCTTAAAGTAGTACAATTTTCAGTTCATGCAAGTAGATACTAGCTGTGGATGTGTGGCATTGATCAAGGCAACTTCATTTTATTCCATACCACTAGCAGCTTGCTGACGGCAAGTTTGCCTTGCGTGGTCTACTGGAGAATTTTATAAGCCTAACTTCAGTTGCAATTCATATCTTGATATGCGTCATCCTGATGGTATCTTGACGTCGGATTGTAGCTTGAAAATTCCTTGCTATCCCTTTGAACATTGCACCAACTTTGTGTAAGCTGTCCAGCGTGAGGTGGAGCAAAGTTCGGTTGAAGCTATTGAGATTGATCCTGTTGATGTGTTTTTCGTGACCGCACCAAACAGCGGAACAAAGTTTCCCAACGGATACCCTATTCCCTCTTGATCAAAGTATTCAACATGCTAAGATTGCGAGTAAGATCATGTTTTCAACTCCAAGGTTCCTTAAATGCGAATAGGCTCAGTTTGGTTGATGTGTATATGCTGTGTTCTTACGAGGGGACTTACGCAATTGTTCAGACTTCTCACAGTTAGCAGCGGATATATAATTTGAAGGGGTTCTTGCGCGTATGATTTGGCAATATAGCTTGTTTTCCTAAAACTAATCAGAAATGTACGGAAAGTAAAAGGGTATAGGGCCTAAGAAACTTATGCTCTATTCTAAATGCACGATATGTGGGACTCCGTTTCGGCAGACTTCAACCAGATTTCACCTAGCCTCACGTCGGACAGCTTTAGTAAAATCGGTGCAATCTTCAAAGGGGCAACAAAAGATGTTCAAATTATGATTTAGCATACATACACCATCACAACGACGCATATAAGTATATAAACCACAACCGAAGTTAGATTCAAGATAATCTCCAGTTGACCACGCAAGGAAAACTTATCATCAACAAGCCGCTAGTGGTATGGAATAAAGTGAAGCTACCTCAACAAAAATACCACACATCAACGTAAACTACTTGCATGAAATTAAGCTACTTGGATACGAAAGGAAGAAGAGACTTTGCTAGCTATTCATTACAAGACGAATTCCACCATCAATGAAAAGATCTATTATCATGAAAAGTGTTACACAACAATCTCCCAAAAGTTCTCAAAGGGAAAACTTTCTTTCTTCTCCACACTAAGCAAAATGACTACTATGCTCTACTATGCAATCTCTCCAATCTCTAGCTCTAATGCTAATGCCTGATCTAATGTCCTAATGAGATACAAATGAGGGGACTCCCCCTTTTATAGCTAGCCAAGTCCCAAAAGACGGCTAGGGTTACAATTAATAGAGTGGCCAGAATCGTGCCACCTCAGCCCTAACCCTAAAAACTGCCAAAATAGGGAGTGGTACATTAAATGAATCAAAGATTCCCACTCACTCCCATAAATAGTAAATGTAATAAATGTAATAAATGTCCACATTCAGTCTTCTAGAAGATCCTCGTCCAGTAGTGCGTTCCCATTTGCCCTCTCTCTGACTGCCAACTCAACAAATCTGCCAAGTACAGCCTCAACTTCCTGAACCGAAATGGGTGGAACACAATCTAACTGAAACTCTAATACTGTGACTTAATGCTCATGCCTTGTACAAGATTTTCTCCAAGCAGCTAAGGAGTCCTGCGTGTTCTGGATCAAAGTGGACAACGTAGCAGTATTCTCGAAATCGTCTTGCACAAAGGTCTTAACATCTGCAAAGAAAGGCACCAGCAAACCCCTCAAATTATCAAGATTAACTTCATCTGGATTCAGCCGCCTAGCAAATATAGCCTCAAAGGTATTCTGAACTCCATCTATAATGTTGGCCATAGCCTTGTGTACTCTAGCTGAATCCGCTTGTGCCGCATCGAAGAAGCCACGCCCTTTGATCGAAGAATACCACCGAGAGAAATCATATCGGTCATTCTCCTGAATGACACCTCCATCAATCAGCACTCGCAATGCACATGCTCAATACCTCAAGACGCTGGATCACCTTACTCTGATAGATAGAGGCATTGCCCCAAGCATGATCCACTGCATCCATCCGTGTCAAAATACTAGAGGCCTGCTGAAAGGCAGAAGTAAGGTCCTCCATAAATTTCTCAGTCTCGGGACGAACTCCTGTGACCCACTTATCTGCCTCCTGTGCCATCCTTCCCAACTCTACTAGGCCGCCGATCGACTCTCTAGGAATATCTGCTGGAGGCTCTATCACTGGAATATCCTGCCCTCGAGAAAGAGATAACTGCTGAACATATCCTATTAAAGCTTTGTGTTCTCTCTTCAACTTCTTATACTTCCCTTCTTTCTTGAATAACCTATCCTTGAGGGCGAGGAAGGAGTTATCACACTCCTCAACAATCTGAGCACCAGTGGGGCGTCCCAAATCCAAAGTCGTGACCACATAATTTTAAGGAACTGCTTCATTCCGGTCACACTCAACTCGTGGCACAGCTACATGAAGGGTGCGAGAGCCATCCTCTTCAGTGGAGATCTTCGAAAACTTTCTTGCTTTCTTCTTCTGTGGAGGTGCACTGATCCTGTTCAAAAACTCCTCCATCTCAACTGCTGGATCAAGCTCCTCACTAGGGCTCCTTCTCATTCTATCCTTAAGTCAATCGGGCACCTCATACTGTATGTCAAAAGGGCTACTGCTCCTGTGCCTCTACTTCTCTAACCTGTTCAACTTCTTCATCATTCTGGCGAGGCTCATCGTCCTCAAGTGGCTGAGTATCACCTGACACTA